>SPJY01025203.1:423560-668035 GCA_005191435.1 Raddia distichophylla | reverse complement strand
GGATCCGAGTTTATGGGATATCCCCATGTAATTAGCAGATCAATGCATACCTTCCATGTAACATCATAACGGAAATAGTTGCCATGTACCTCGCGACTTTCTGTAAACTCTATCCCCCCTGTACTATATAAAGGGAGGGGGTAGAAGCCATCGGCATGAGACCATCGAATCATCGAATAGGAGCATCATCTTGCATCTCGATCCACCGAATAATCCCAGAGCACAGGAAGTAGGGTATTACCTCCTCCGTTGAGGGCCTGAACCTGTATAACCCTGTCTTGTGCTACCCATCTGGTTTGGTTCTTGATTAGCGTCCCATCGTACAAATTCATTGCCGGTGGTGACCCCCTAGTTAGTTACCTGTCGACACTAACTATGCAGAGTTCGGAAGTGGTGTTATCGCGACTGTATCATCTCGATATAATTGCATAAGATCAATAAAGCTTTCTTCGTCAAAATAGAAGAATGCTATTGTTAGCGATACATTATTTGATTTGTCCATTATACTAGCAATGGCTACGTGCCCGTGGTGCGTGGCATCAGTTTCGTCAGACACAAGTACAATTAATTTTTTTTGTTTTTTAAAAAGTATTCTATTATTTTGTAATTCAAATTATATAAGTCAACATTTGTAATGCCCAAATATATTTATGAACCCTCACCAAGTTTTTTTTGCATTTATGGATCGGCACCGCATTTAATTTTTGAAAACTTTCAATTTTTATGTTTTTGTGTGAACTACCATAAATAATGTTCAAAAATGGAAAATTGATAAGAAATATGCCTTTGATAAAGAAGAGGAAACTATATGTAAATTTGAACTTCAAAAATTTTTGAACAACATAAAACTTGTTTATGGCTTAATTTTTGGGAACTTTTTTATTTTTTCGACCTGTCAAAAAAAAACTTAGTTCAAATCCTGCATTACGAAAACTTTCAATTTTTGATGAACATTAATTTTAGATATTCTTTTCCAGCCATGGTTTTGAAACTCTGAAATCTACTATTTTTGTGACCCATCATAAGTAAATTAAAAAAGCGAAAAATCGAAACGAAATATGCCATTAACAAGAAAGAGCAAACTATTTGTAAATTTGGACTCCAAAAAATTCGAACAACATAAAACCTTTTTATGGATGTTCTTTGTTCGGGCATGGTTTACCTTTTTAAACTTTCATTTTATGTTTTTTTTGTGACCTGCCAAAAAAAAATCTTAGTCCGAATGTTACATTATGGAAACATTTAATTTTTTTTAAAAAATTAATTTTAGATGTTCTTTTGCAAGCATGGTTATGAAACCTTTAAATCTATGTTTTTGGTGACCTATCGTAAGTAAAGTTGAGAAATGAAAAATCGAGAAGAAATATGCTATTAAGAAGAAAGAGCAAAGTATTTGTAAATTTGGATTTTGTAAATTTTGAATAACATCAAATTTTTTTATGGATATTCTTCTTGTAGTCATGGTCTAATTTTTTGAAACTTCCAATTTTTTTGATTTTTTTTGCGACTTGCAAAAAAAATTATGAAATAGGAAAGGAAAAAAAGCAACGTTGCTTAGGAAAGGGGAAAAAAAGCAACGTTGCGTGGTGCTGGACAGGCCGCGGTTGGACCGCTGGTCTCCAGACCAGCTGCTCGCTGAGCTAGCCAACTGAGCAAGCAAGCAGTTGGGACCTAAAACACAGATAACTGGTTACAAGCACTCTATAAGCGTGAGCGCTAGGAAAAACGAAAAAAATATGCGGCGGTGGTGGAATTCGAACTCTATAAGCGTGAGCGCTAGGAAAAACGAAAAAAATATGCGGCGGTGGTGGAATTCGAACCTTGGGCTATGAGGTGAAATTAACCTGGCTCAGATAGCCAACAGAGCAAGCCACCCACCTTGTTCTCCAATGTGCGGAACATTTTCTTTTCAATGTTAGTTTAGTTTGGACAGTCGGATCTTGATTCGCGAGAAAATTGGACGGCCATTATTTCTCAGCGACAGGCGTATGCAAATAACCGTCGACGTGGCGTGTTTTGAAGGTGGCTACGTGGCCTAACCGGGAGACCGCTGGTTAGGGCCTTTGTAAGATAGAATTGATGTGTTGTGATATTTATGATTGTTTAATTAGAAATTAATTTCACCGTTAAAGCGCACAATATTATACCAAGATTGTTGGTGGCGATAAGGCTCTTTATCGTGTGCTTTTGTTCATGATTCGCGGCGGCTATCCCGGACCGTCCCAAATTAAAGTTGGCGCTTGGACTCTAGCGCTCGCCACCATGCACCTACAAAGCTTACACGTACCCCCCACATCTTCCCTACAATTCCATCCATGCCATTCTCCCTCGCACTTAATTGGGCTCTCGCCCATATAGCACACAGCACACTCACTGCAGACAGTGCAGAGAGGGCAGAGATCGAGAGATGGGAGCGGAGGCGGCGGCCATGGAGATCACGGCGGCGAAGTTGGCGGCGAGCCTGTGCTTGGCGGCGTTGTGCGGCCTGGGGCTCTGCCTCTACCACGTGCTCTGGCTGGCCCCGGAGAGGGCTCGCCGCGAGCTCAGGCGGCAAGGGATCGCCGGCCCGCGCCCGTCCTTCCCTTACGGCAACCTCGCCGACATGAGGCGCCACGCCGCCGCCGCCGCAACGCCGTCGTCGGCGCCCCGGCGCCACGCCGGCATCGTGCACGACTACCGCTCGGCCCTGTTCCCCTTCTACGAGAAATGGAGACAAGAGTACGGTACGTGCGTGTGTGCATGGATTACTGCATGATTGATTGGGTTTTGTTGGATACTTGGGTTTCTTGCATGTTTCATATACGCATGCATGGCCGATCTCTCCACGGTTAAGATTACCGTGCATATATATACATCATGGATTATTCATCTAATTTTGACGTACGTACGCATCCTCGATCTAATCCGGTGCTTTGTTACTTGAATATGCTCATCCGGGTATGTTTAATGGTGAATTCATTTTATGTCTATATTTGTTGTATTCAACGTCATAGCAACAGAGAAGCGGCAAAAATATAAAAGAGAAAAATATAAGAAAAGGTACTGTAATAGTAAAAAATTGAATGAATAGAAAGATAATCCACACAAATAGGTAGTAGCATTAAACATGCTCTTATACCATATACATCTTTTGATAGTATGATGTCGAATTGAAAAGATATGGAAGTCAGCCAAAATGGCTTTTTTTCCATTGCCTAATAAATTAAGATGTCGCTTTATACACATATGTATGCACCTAGGTCGTTTAGACTTGACATATATCTAAACTTTTGAAACTATATGGGTACTTTTTTATTTTTCATCTCAAAATGGTATCTCCATAGTATTACAGCTTTGTTGGATCTTACCAATTAAATTACAATATATTGATTATTAATTAAGACCGCATTTTCTTGCTCTTTTGATGTTAAAACGATTCTTGATCGGAGGGGGTATACCGGCAAGCTAGAGGCAATAATTGAACAGAATTGCAAAACTTATCGAGTGCAGCGAGGTGTGTGCTTCCTGTCTACACAAAAATGGTAGCTAGCTAGTACAGAAATAATTGAGTAGGATTGCTGACAATGCATGCATTGCTAGCTAGGCATATGCTTCATGGCTGTACAGGAATATATACAAACCCGATCCTGTTCAAAAGGAAGAAATAATATGTGATCGGATTCTATTAATGTCATTACTGACTATATAAATAATATATTAATCGCTAGTGCGCGAACATTTCCAATATATATATATCTTTAATAATTAGTCGCCGTGATAGTGCATGCTGGATCGCCGGCTTTTTCGCCACCCGAATCAAATCTCTCAGGCGTGAATGATCGATGTGTGCGTAGATACACCGTAGCAGCCAAAAAGACGATTCTTTCAGCTCGTTCCAATATCATTTCGACCAACGACTGATTTGTCACCAAAGTGCTGGATTATGATCACCAGTTTTAAAGTGCTGTCGTTTTCAGGAATCCGATGAATGATTATATTTTTTCCAAAAGGGATTTCATCCCATTTTCCATTGCATTCAAAAGAGAGATACAACGGAAACCATGTTTTTAACCGACCAACAACGACCAAAAGTCACACAATTACTTACGAAACCAAGCAAAAAGCAATGCTAGCACCGAGAGTGTACAAAAGAGTTCTGCAACAGACTGAATAGATTATATTAGAGCATGTGCATAGTTGTTATCATTTTTATCCATTTACGATGCCTAATACTGCACCAATAAGGCAGATCAAGATTAAAATATAAGAGAGAAAAATATAAAAAGAAATATGATATATAGAGATCAAAAAATAGATATATAATAATGAGATAATTCACGGATGAAAATATCTTTCAGCTCGTTCCATCAGTTCGACCAACGACTGATTTGCAACCAAAATACAAGTGCTGTCATTTTCAGGAATCCGATGAATGATTATACTAGAGCATGTGCAATGTTGTTATCATTTTTTATCCATTTACGATGCCTAATACTGCACCAATAAGGCAGATCGAGATTAAAATATAAAAGAGAAAAATATAAAAAAAATATGATATATAGAGATCAAAAAATAGATATATAATAATGAGATAATTCACGGATGAAAATAGTATTGGACATATATGTCTTTAATTAGTCTATGTGACTAGCTCGTGACACTACATATATCAAATTGAAACACGCATCGATCGAGCACATAGCACTTAAAATTATCTTCATGGATGGCGAGATGATTTTATTCAGGTGACGATGCCTTCGGCTTGGGCGTGTGGCGTGTATATGAGCCCATGCTTTGATTGCTTTCCCCTGTTCGTCCCCGCCGGTTGATCCTTGGCCAAATCAATCTTGCCGCCTTTCTGTGCTACCTGTATTACCGTTGCTATTGATACAAGGTGCACGATTAGCTAGGTGCATGAACCGTCAATCACCTGACACAATGGTTAATCCCTTTGAAATTGTAGTGGTGGTAACAAAGAAACATATGACAATTGGGATTCGAGGATTTGACACTCCTAAGAGCGATAAATTAAGGATGTGTTGATCATGAGCCAATGACATGTGGGTGCTAATAGAAGATATAAAAAGAATATGAACGATGCAGATGCCATCCATTCTTCTCCCTCCTTTTGCCTCTTCCTCTACAGATGGAGCAGTTTTATGTGCCTTCTTCATCACCCTCTTCTCTGCCAGCAGCCAACCAAAGGCAGCAATGTCCTCACCACTTTGTTGCTCCGCCATCCTTTTTCGTACCACAGTATTGGTCTCATTCACCCTAACTCTGAGCTGTTATGTGTCGACCCCCTGCGTCTGTCACGCACCTTCTTCCGATGACCCACAACGGGGCAATGCACTGCCTCCCACCGCCAGACCCCCATGTCCTTAGCCTCTCTCTAAGCCCACAAGGGCATATATGCCTCTCCTAGCCCAACACTAACCTTAACATCGGCGAAGCTTTAGTAAGAGGCGATGATGCACAACAAAACAAAAAACGGGGAGAGTTGGCTGAGGATATAAAGATATGAAAGGGAGAGCATTATTGGATCTCAATCCAATGGTCTACATCATAGACCAAAGTTTGTGGTTCTGGTTAACTCCCAATGTCATATTGCTTTCTCTCCTTAGGCAGGCGAATCTGGGATTCCCACGCCCCAAGGCTCCCAAAATGTCGAAAATAGTGAGCGAGAGCCATGGGGTGCTTGTGTCTTGCGTGGAGCGTGCATTCCAGGACAAGAGTAAAAGAATTTTTGACATGGAGTGATGGCTATGTCTTTACAAGGACCACATGTCCTGTGGTTTCCTTAAGCATGGCATGGCATCCTTGATTGATAGAGATGCCAGCTAGCTCGTGTCTAATAATTGAGCATAGTCCAAGCCACAGCTGCTAGCTCCCGTGTTAATTTGGCCGCATCCACCTCGAAGCAAACGGCATGGCGATCACCGGCGAGGCGCGCGGCGCCATGTCGCCGTCGGCGGCGTCGCGTCGCTCCCCGGCCCCCGGGCCCCGGCTGCTTGACGTGGATCCCCCGGAAGCGACAAGGCGGCTGTCCTTGGCGGCGATATCTCCCGGCCAGACAAAAGCGAGGCAGGGATGGCTGCGCCTTCGCAACCTCGCTTGTCCTGCTCCCGCCTGCCTCTGCAGCCATGATCCATCCAGAGCTTCACGCGTCGGCGTCCAAAGATTCCTGGCTGCTGGGGCATGGAGACGGTCGAGACGACGCCCAAATCCCGACCCAGCTGAGCTCTCCGGCTACGATACATCTACGATAGAAACCAACGCGCTGTCCTGACATCACAGTCCGACTGAATTCACACAGTCGCAGAAACCTAATTTCCTAGTTAACCGGCTATTTTCACTGTTTATTTATCTCTGTCATATTGTATTTGTTACCGTACATTTATACTAAGTTATTTGCCGCGGTGCTTGTTTCTACCAAAGTAGCAAGTAGCAAACCATTCTCTTGAAAAAAAAGAGAGGAGAGACTGGCTTGACACATCACACAACTGATATTTATTTAACTCTCGGTCAATGGCGGAGCTAGGGTCCAGCGATTCTGTGCTCGTGCCTGGACTCCCTGCGCGCTAAGATATTGTGCCCCATGTAATTGCATAGAAAAAATTAGCCCCCTAGACACGGACAGCTCAAAATAAGCAAATCTGAGAGCATCAGTTTGTCACTTAGGCTTATGCCAGACTCCGCAATTGCTCTCGGTTGATTTTTTGGGCCGTAGATCCAATACCTCTGTAAAGCACATAAAATATCCAGCAGGAGTATCCACGTAGGTGAGAAAATCGACCGAAGAGTTAAATAAGTCTTGGTTGTGTGATGATTAGCAAAAGTGAAAAAAAAAATTGTTTTGAGAGGAAGTTACGTTAGGCCAGCTATGGTAAAGTAATTAGAATGGATTGATTGAGGATGATGATCTTAATTAATTTGTTTTCAGGCCCAGTATTCAGCTATTCCGTGGGGAACATGGTGTTCCTGCACGTGAGCCGGGCGGACGTGGTCCGGGACATGAGCCTGTGCGTGTCGCCGGAGCTGGGCAAGAGCTCGTACATGAAGGTGACGCACCGGCCTCTCTTCGGCGACGGCATCCTCAAGTCCAACGGCGACGCCTGGGCCTACCACAGGAAGCTCATTGCCCCCGAGTTCTTCCCCGACAAGGTCAAGGTACACTGTTTTGCTCAGACCTAGTGCTTTCGTTGTTTTGCTAAGACACCTGTTTTTCAGTTAGTTATTTAGGTTTTTCTGTGCTCGCTCCCTCAGTGAAACTTATATGCACTTATTATGGAGATATATTTTGTATTTGAATTTAATAAACGAGCAGCGTGTCACTACTAAAGAAATCGCCTAATTTACCGGCACATCAGTACCGGTTGGATTGAAACCGGTTTTGATAGTACACCAGTACCGGTTCGTAGCAACAGTAGCAATTCTATACTTTCAGTACCGGTTGGAGGACACAGTAAAGATACCTTTTGTAGACGGGTACATACCAGCTGGTGCATGGACTCATCAGTACCGATTCGTAAGACGAACCCGTACTGACATGGGCTCATTACGAACCGGTACTAAAGGCTCATTCCAGCAAACTTTAAAAGGAATGCATATCCTACTCTAATTAATACGTGTGAGCGTGTGGGTTGGTTAAAAGGGTGAGTGGAAAGTCATGGAGTAGCATGAGATCCCATGTTCGAGTCTTGAGTTCGCCATATTTTTTAGATATTTCAGTGGATATAGTCCCGGTTGGGGAATCGGGACTAAAAGCCATAGGCCTTTAGTCCCGAGTTTAATGTCCCGGTTGGGGAAACAGGGACTAAAGCCTATTCTCAACCGGGACTAAAGGCCATTTGCGTGGTAGTGTGTCTTGTGCATCTGATATATGCTTTTGTAATCTCATATTTGATTTGTACTCTTTTTTCTAATCTCGTATTTGATATGACCTTCTTCTATTTTATTATCGTAGTGGATGTGTACTATTCTTTTAGTCTCAGCCGCTACAATTCAGACCCATAATAATCAACAGTGCGGTTCTTTCTTTTTTCTATCTGATTACCGTGGAATTTTCTAGTATTTTTGGATTAATGTGGTGACAATGTTGGTTCTTGTTTTAATTATACAATGAGAAGGATGTCCCGGGCATTTGTGCGGCTATATTTATGTCAATATTTAATCTGATATGGACATTATTTTTATTATAAACTTATGTAATCTTTTTATTGCTGCGGATATGAGCTATTTATTTTAATATAGCATTGACTCTTATTTCTATTATTATATTCCAAATTTGTATTATTTTATTTTTATATTTGTAGTGGGTGTGGACTATTTTTAAATATATGTTGTTATAATCCGATTCACTATAATCGACGATGCATTTCTCTCTTTCTTTTAATCTAAACTGTTATAATCCGATCCACTATAATCGACGCCATAGATCTTTTTTTCTTTGATTAACTTGAGAATTTCTAGTTTTTTATTAACGTAAAAAACCTAGTATTTTAGTATTATATTTTATATGTATATTAGCAAGATAGAATTTTTATGGTGCCTGCGGGATGATCGGCACCACGATCGTATTTAGGATGGACGAGGCCAGCATGTTGGTAGGAGGATGGGGACGGAGCGGCGTAGTTAGGGATGGTGATGCGGCGGGGGGGCGCGCATGCCGAGGCTGCCGGCGGCGAGGGCGACGGCGACGCGGCGGCCAACTCCGACGAGCTCGTTCTCCTCTGTTTCTTGGCCAAATCTTATGATTCATATATCCATCTTGACCGTCTCGTCGAGATCTACAACATGGCACCATCTAATCTTGCGTTTGGTCAAGGAACAGAGAGGGATCTGTAGAAAAGGGTTTCGGTGGGGAGGATTCTTGACGGCTAGGGTTTGGGACTTGAGGGATTTCGTGATGGGGTGCTGGGGACAGGGGTCTTGGGGTGTTTATATAGTGCCAAGGACGAACAGGGCTGGGCCTTGGGCTAAGAGGTGTTGGGTTAGGACTCGAATTCTAATCCGGGTAGAATTCTGATAGGTTTCGGGCTTGTTTAACATGAAAACAGAGCTTCCTTTGTTGGATTGGGCTGAAATTTGGAGGGTAATTCGGATTGGGCTTCTAAAAGGTCTCCTCCAAATTTGAGCACGAGATTCCCTCGTTTGCTCATTATTTTATTGGCTTGACGAGCTCCCGACAAAACGGCAACACTTCAAGGAGTCATGAGCTAGCTTTGGAATTAGGACATGAAATTTGGAGGGTTGCTTGGTGATGGCTTCAAAGAATTACTGGAAATTTTCCAGAATTTTCCTAAAAGTTCTTCTAGGGTTTTGGCTTAAACCTTAGTTTAAATTAATTAAAACAGGGTTTCGTATATAACAATTCCCTTTTAATTTACTTTTGGGTTTTCGAAAATACAAGTGACATACGACAAAATAGAGGATGTCACACGAGTTTAATGTCGCAACCGTGTCTTGTGCATCTGATATACTGCTTTTGTAATCTCATATTTGATTTGTACTCTTTTTTATAATCTCGTATTTGATATGAACTTCTTCTATTTTATTATCGTAGTGGATGTGCGCTATTTTTTTAATCTAAGCCGCTACAATTCAAGCCCATAATAATGAACAGGGCGGTTCTTTCTTTTTCTCTCTGATTACCGTGGAATTTTCTAGTATTTTTGGATTAATATGGTGACTATGTTGGATCTTGTTTTAATTACACAATGAGCAGGATGTCTCGGGCATTTGTGCGGCTATATTTATGTCAGTATTTAATCTGATATGGACATAATTTTTATTATAAACTTATGTAATCTTTTATTGCTGCGGATATGAGCTATTTATTTTAATATAGCATTGACTCTTATTTCTATTATTATATTTCAAATTTGTATTATTTTATTTTTATATTTGTAGTAGGTGTGGACTATTTTTAAATCTATGTTGTTATAATCTGATTCACTACAATCGACGATGCATTTCTCTCTTTCGTTTAATCTAAACTGTTATAATCCAATCCACTATAATCGACGCCATAGATCTTTTTTCTTTGATTAACTTGAGAATTTCTATTTTTTATTAACGTAAAAAAAACCTAGTATTTAGTATTATGTTTTATTTGTATATTAGCAAGGTAGAAATTTTATGGTGCTTGCGGGATGATCGGCATCATGGTCGTATTTAGGATGGATGAGGCCAGCATGGTGGCAGGAGGATGGGGACGGAGCGGCGCAATGACGATGGCAGCGTTGACCGTAGATGGTGGCCAGAGGAGGTGGCGGCCGCAGATGGTGGCCGGAAGAGGTGGCGGGAAGGTTCGCAGAGCAGCTCTGGAGAGGACTCACAAGTGCGGAGGCGGAGCCTCACGGGAGGAGATAGGGTGAGGTGGCCCGATGAGGGAGACGGGGTTGTCGGGACATTGTCTAGGGTCGAGATGAAATCCCTTATACTCCCTTCGTTTCGGTTCCGTTTCAGTTTATAGGGCGTATAAAATTTTTCGAAAAGAGGAAGGAGAGCTGGCATGTGCTTATTAATTGCCACTAAGGTTCTATTCTTTTGAGATGATTTGAATGGTTGAATGGTTAAAATGATTGAATTTCGAGAGCTTCTCGAGTTAGTTTCGAGATTAAGATCCATTTTATTTGACTTGCTTTTTAAAGCGTTATCCACTTTCAAGACAACGAAAAAATAGACTAAAAAAACTCAAAACAAATGTCTTTTCAAAACATGGATAAACTATTAAACTGTAATTTATGGATAAACTATAAATATGCATGGAGCATGGGGATGCCAAGGCTCCTACCCGCACCCCTGTCTTCATCCTTGAAAACACGTCCTATAAATTGGAACAACATGAAAAAAAAAATTATACGACCTATAAAACGGAACGGAGGGAGTATTTGGTAGGATTTACTAAGCCCTTTCTCATACTGGTTTACATTGCATATTTATTTTTATTTTAATATTTTAAGGTTTATTAAACTTTTTTTAAGTTTACTGATCTTTTTTTTTTACAGACACACTGATCATTTCGATGCAATTTTGATCCAGATAATCTCACTCATTCCCTGTACATGAATGTGCCTAGGGCATGGTGAATCTGATGGTGGACTCGGCACAGGCACTGGTGAGGTCATGGGAGGACAGAGTGACCAGAAACGTTGGAGGTGACGCCCTAGACGTGAGGATCGACGACGACATCAGGGCTTACTCTGCAGACGTGATCTCCAGGGCGTGCTTCGGTAGCAGCTACGGCAAGGGCAAGACGATCTTCGCCATGATCAGGGAGCTCCAGAAGGCAGTCTCCAAGCCGAACCTGCTCGCCGAAATGACGGGGCTCACCTTCTTCCCGACGAGGAGCAACCGGGAGGCATGGAGGCTCAGCAGGAAGGTGCGCGCGCTGATACTCGACGCCGTGAGGGAGAGCTGCGGCGGCGGCGGCGACAACCTGCTGGGCGCGATGCTCCGCAGCGCGAGCCTCGCCGGCGCCGCCGCGGCGGACGACTTCGTTGTAGATAATTGCAAGAACATCTACTTCGCCGGGTACGAGAGCACGGCCGCCACCGCCGCCTGGTGCATGATGCTCCTGGCGCTGCACCCGGAGTGGCAGCACCGGGTGCGCGGCGAGGCGCGGGAGGCGTGCGGCGGCGGCGGCCGGGCTCCGGACTTCCCGGCGCTGCAGAAGATGAAGCAGCTGACGATGGTGATCCAGGAGACGCTGCGGCTGTACCCCGCCGGCGCGGTGGTGTCGCGGCAGGCGCTGCGGGAGCTGAGCCTCGGCGGCGTGCGCGTGCCGGCGGGCGTGAACATCTACGTGCCGGTCTCGACGGTGCACCTGGACCCGGAGCTGTGGGGCGGCCGCGCGCCGGAGTTCGACCCGGAGCGGTTCGCCTGCGGGCGGCGGCCGCAGCTGCACTCATACCTGCCCTTCGGCGCCGGCGCGCGCACCTGCCTCGGCCAGAGCTTCGCCATGGCCGAGCTCAAGGTGCTTCTCTCCATGGTGCTCACCAGGTTCGAGGTGGCGCTTTCGCCGGCGTACCAGCACTCGCCGGCGCTCAGGCTCATCGTGGAGCCGGAGCACGGCGTGAGACTTTTGTTGAAGAATGTGCAGCTCAAGTGACAGGAGCCGGAAGTTGCATTGCCTCCTCGCCTAGATGCCATTGGTGCAATCTGGGCCTTATGAGAGCTGGGCTATCGGATCATTTATCAAATAGTATGGTGACCCGGCCCACATACGTGCTCATTAGTTTGTAGTTTCATTTGGTAAATATGGTAGATTTAACTTAAAAATATATTTAGATCTGCACTATAATCTTGACACTAGACCCGTTATAAATGGTGGTTTAGATTTTGTATAAGATTCAACTAAAACGTACTGTCATTTTAAGTATATATAATTGTTAATGATGTTGCATGGCTAGGTTTGTTAATTTGTAGTTTGAGCTAAAGACATATTTGTCTTTCACTGGTATTATACTTGCATGTGATAACCAAACGTGTTTTGGTACATGCTGCCACCGCCGGAGCGAAAACTAGCCATTCATGATAAACTGTCCGGCTTTGGTGAGAAGACACAAGGGTTTTTAAAAAATCATTTTTATAAAAAAAAAAGAATCTAAAAGTGAGTACGTATTGTCTATTTTTTTAGATTTGAGGCGGTTTTCACACTTGTAAGAGTAAAACCAAAACCATCTAGATCTATTTGTTTTTTCAAACCTTTGGCTAGTAAGATCACGATGCATTTATCTCTACTTTTTGATGAAAAGGCAATAGTATTGCCGTTGTATATATTGAAATTAAGAAGGAAAGCACTATACTACAAGACAAGGAAGAGAAAGAACTGGAAGGAGGCGGGTGCCAGGTGGCATGACTAGAAGGTCTCTAATCGTTAATTACGTTCCCTAGTGACACATCTCGAGGTTAGGATAAAGAGGCACTACTAAAACATCATTTATTCCTATACTCCTTCTAGATGTTCCAAATCATATAGACCACGGTTCCATTGAAATCCTTCTAAAAGTCCTCGGTTGATTGGCCCTAGCTAGCATCAATCGGACCAAAAGAAAGTGCAGTAGCAAGTGCCAGCACGTCAGGCCGAGAATCTCTACCGATTTTCCATAGTAGTTAGGCCATCATAACCCAGAAATTCTAGTCATTATTCATCCATTATTCACATCCTTTTTGTTATACATTCATATTTCTCTCTCTTATATTTTATTCGCTATAGTGACTAGGATCATCTAGATGTTTAAAGACTAGCAATCATTGGTGATATCCTTATTGGTTGCCAATGATTTAAATTGCGATTATTGTGGTGTCACTGAATCACTGCCAATGGAGCTATCGCGAATAGTGGAATAGTGAAAGCTACCCTACATTGTGGTTACATATAAAACATTGCTTTTATAATTTTGTATAGTGGGAAAACAACCATAAAAGTTGCATAGAACTTTCTATTATTTAAATGTAGTTCTAATATGCACAAACATATGTCAACAACTACTATTTAGTGCTATTACAAATTAGTCATATGAAATAAAGTTTTGAAACGTAACATTCTATTTAGTAACCGAAAGGATCAAGAAACCCTAGAATGGGGGTTGAACAGGGTCCTAGTTCAAGTTTTGAACCTTTTATGTTTTTTCTTGAGTTTAGTGCAATATTAAAACTTTGTCCTTCCCAAGCAAACAAAGACAACAAGCGAGTAAATAGCAAGAACAAGAAAGTAAAGAGGGAGACGAGGGATTTTTTATCTCGAGGTTGGGATAAAGGTTTTCTTTTCCTATGTCTCCATCGGAGCACCCTTCACAAAAGGGGTATCGCTCCACTTTACTTGGTGGTAGCCCTTAACCGCTCCGATAGGCGGAATATGACTTTCACGATGACTTGAGCCTCTCATAAGTTCCTCCTTGAGAGGTTACCAAACCCAATCTTGCAAGCTTGAATTTTGGTAATAGATTGGAGATGAGCTAGATTTTGCTGGATCAAGACCTCATGAAGAACCAAGGGCTCAAACCAGACACGCTCTCAAGCTCTGCTTCACTCTCGTTCCAAACTCGAGTGGTTGCTAGCAAGCTTGAAGTAGCAAAGCACCCCAAGGCCACCCCTCAAGGCTTAACCACAAAAAAACTAGCCATTGGGCACATACTAAAGTGTACGCCAGACGGTTTGACATACACTGGTCTGCTACATCGTCCGATGGAGCGAACTATCTGGCAGGTCACTAACACCGCCAGCTAGACTTAAGAATCTGACGCGCGAAGCCCTTAAAAAGGCACTAAGCATACTTAACCATTAGTTGCGCCAGACGCCACACAATATCGTCTATCCCACGCGAAGATGCACAAACAACTCTCTAGACCCAACTGTCTGCCACACCGAGCGACACACTAAATTGTCTGGCATGGATGAAGGTGCCAAGAAACACACCCAAAACTAAAGGTTCGGTGCGCTAAACCTTCCAACGCACACAAGGCAACCAAAGCACAAACAAACAACCCCTTTGACCCAAAGGTCTAGTGCGTTGGACCATCAAACGCACATGGGCCACTAGAGCACATGAACAAACTAGTAATAAAATGACTTCGACAACTTTCGAAACTAAACTAGGTGTTTCACGAAGTAACAAGACTACATAAAAACAATTTCATCTCCAAACCCCTTGGACCAAAGCCAAAAGCAAAAGGAAGCCATACATGTGAACCCTTCTCGACTTCCGGGTTCACTAACACCCTTTTTACCTTGATGCCGCACCTTGGAGTCTTCTGTATATGTCATCGTCAACAAAACCCAAGAAATTTACAAAGAATGCCATCGAGGGTCTTTGAACCTTATAATAACTAATCCACCCTATCAAAAAATATAATATTTTTGGTTCATGCAATTGAACTTTTAGGACTTGAGAATTTTTTGTCTTTTTCAAATGTGTAGGTTGCATATAAAATAATCATATATAGCATTACACATTTTGTGAAATTTCAATATGGTCGATTTATAATATGTTTAATAACTCATAGTGTTCTAGCTATCATTTAAATTATATGACAAAGATATACACACACGAGTAACTTATATTTCGCCATATAGATGCAACATCGATAATATGTAGTCGTATATGTGAAAATTAATAGCCTTGAGCCATAGTGGCCACTATCAATGCTAAACGCTAAGGGCTATAGTGCGCCAATAAATGAGCTATAGCGGTTGTGGCCCTCTTTGGTTCGCCGTAGGGTTTGGTTTTGTTCAGTTGGACTACAATTTGTTATTTTTGTACAGACTATTCAACACCACATTTTGTAATATTTTTTCAGGGTTTGTAAGGTTTTACTCAAATATCTAAGTGAGTGGCAACACTGATACTCCTCAAACTTATCCATAACAAGTTAGAGATGCCCCGTGGATGTTGTTGTGGATCCGACTAAAGAAGCCATCTCTCCTAGATTGACACTTCAATACCTATCTAGCATCTCGCGGCTATTTGCAGGACATGTCAAAATTAAAGTTTGAATGTCCAAATACTTGGCACAACAACTGGACCTATCCAATTGGTCAATACTAATCGAATATAAGGGGTTGCACTCAAAACCTCTATGTTTGGTGCTTGGAGAGCCTCCAAGAGCACTAGCCATAGCATATAGATCCACTAAGACATGACATACAACGATACCAAGTCCACCACTAACATCTCAAAGCACCACTGCAGACCAAATATTGTGGATTGACTACAGGATTTCACGGGATTTGGTGGGAAGCGCCAACATGTTGTGGTGCATCTAATACAAAATCCCTAATGCCAACGTTGGCTAGGTTTGGACCAACTTCATCCACTAGACCACCACCACTCTATCTATGGTCACATACTCATCAACATCATTACACCCAAACGTCGATGATGTGAAAACACGCTAGATCTAGTTTTGCAGCGAATGTAGTTTAAGGTTATTTGAGAGGAGAGGGAAGAAGGAGGCGAAGGAGCACCACCCCCACCTCTCGCCATTGGTGAGGTCACCGGAGTGGGAGAGTGAAAGGATCTAGTTGGCCTAGAGGGGGGTGAATAGGAAAATTTTAAAAATTTCAATTAAAGTGCAGACTTTTAACAAGTAGTTACCCAAACTAACTAGCAAGTCCTAGTCTAAACAGAAAGCAGTAAACATTGGAAGAAAAACAGTAAAGACAAACAGCAGGAACTTAAATGCACAAAAAGAAGGGCACATGAATTTTTGACCGAGGTCCGGAGTCCTCCTCCTACTCCCCGTTGAGGCAAGCCCTTTACAAAGGACCGGCTCCCTCTCAAACCCACAGCCTCATTTCACTCTTGGTTGCTTTTTACCACTCCAGTAGGCAAGCATCTAGCATTCACAAACCATCTTGAAGGCTTCCACAACCACCATTAGCAAGCTCTTTCAAGAACACCTCCAATAAGCCATCTAGGATTGATAATCCAAAAGTAACAAGTTTCAGATCATCACTTGCATGGATAATGAACTCTCAATCAGATCAAGATACTTTTGGAGCAATTTGAAACATTTGGCCTTTTGTGTCAATTTTGTGTAGTTGAAGAACTGGGCTCAATTTCAGGCTGATGGGTATGAGAATGATATTCTGGGGCCAAGAGCTCTATGTGGAAGGATTTTCTGCGATCTTTTATTGGCTAAGAATCGAATAAGAGCTGTTTGAAAGAAATCCTAGCCGTTAATAATATGACAAAAAATGCTTTTGCAAACGCACTGTCAAAGTTGCTTTAGCAACGGACACAATCCAACGGTAATAATATTTGAACAGAAATGATCAAGTTTGTGATGGACGAAAGTTCAGAAAAATCACTTCTTACGACGGACTGTCCTATGCAAACAGGTTTTTGTCTGCGTGAGAAAGCTTTGAGATTTAATTGGGAACGGACAAGTCCGGCGCAAACAACAAACTTACTGGACGAAAAGGAATTGAGATGGAATTGTATCAAGTGTATGACGGACTGTCCGGTGTAAATTAGAAATTTTCTGGATATGGCATCGGACAAGACCCAAAGCACAGGACTAGTTTGTCTGGAGTTAACTTGGATGTTTCTGGTAGAACGCTGGACTGAAAGATAAGGGAAGAACTAATTGTCCGGCGTGAACTTGAAAACTTCTGGAGAAACAATGGATAGAAGCAAAGGCAGATTAAGGGTTAGTCCGGTGATAACCGAAGATTTTCTGGCAAAGAATATGGCTAAGAACTTCTTCAGATTTGTGTTGCTCCAAGGTAATTTTTATGTGATTGAGAGACCTATTACCCATATAAGTAATAAAATGAAACCCCCTTAATAGCACGGAAAATAACAAATAAAAAACTAGCTACAAGCTTAAAACTTCTTCCAAGCTTAAACTAGTTAAAAATGTCCTTAATCTTATCTTTGAGCTTGATGCCGCACTAGAAAAGGAGAACACTCACAATCTTGAGCCTAAATGCTCTAAAGTAAGTCCAATTGTGATTCTTTAGGTCATCATCACCAAAATTCTTTAAATAAACAACCACTCAAGAAATTGAGGGGCCTAGATGCTACAGAGAGGTAGGGAATGCAAAATCGAGATGAGACTGACATGTATGAGTGCAATATGAAACATATCTTTATTTGAGTCGTCTTTAGATGAGAAGATCCAGTTGAGACAAAATTGGATCGTAGTTTAACAAATCGGGTTCAAATATTACTTATTGGAAATTAGCAAACATAAACTTGTAGTAGAACAAGAACATAAAAGAAGACGCGCAAGAGTGATTTTACATAGAAAACCTTTGTGGGAAAAAACAAGGGCACTTGAAGGTGGAATATCATTGTATGAGGTGAAATTATAAACTCTCACATTTTTTATGCGGTTCAAACTTTAGAACATATTTTAGAGAAGACTTTTGATCATGTAGTCCATAGATATATTTTGCAGGCAAAGCAATAATAATCGTACTGGCATGATTGTTTAGAGGGAATTTGAATCATATTTTAATAGTGAAGATGGAATAATTTTTTTTTCGAAAGATCCTGCAAACTGGCATATATATTAAGAGAGTAAGAAAACTAAAAGAGTTATGTGCATGAACGTAAAGGCAATTAGGGTGCTAGGCAACATGCCCCTTTAGAAAAGCAAGAAAAGATTAAACACCTATTGTGGTAACAAGTGGTGGAGCTGACACACTCTCGCCAAATGGCCTAGGTAGATGCCCTCTTGAATGAGTGACGTGAGATCTCGCACATTGGAGAGATGTATTTGAAAGTTCTTTTTTTTTTTTATTTACATCCTCCAACAACCCACGATGACCAGTGAGCAAGCATCGTTCCATTTGGTCGAGGCTGACATTGTGACACAGTCCTCCCATTAGGAGTTAAGGTCCTCCGGGGGGGGGGGGGGGGTTTGGAATCCTTGATAGCCTGACCTAGCTATGGTGTCCGTCCATATCGAGCATGAGAAGGGGCACCCAACAAAGAGGCGTTGGGTTGTTTTAATGGCCAGACCACATAGGGGGGCAAAATGTGGAGTTTGGCCATCCCTGTGTGGCTAGCCTGTTCACTGTCCAAAGTTTGTTCTGAATTATAAGCAAGGCAATAAAACTTGCACTTAGAAGACATCCAAACTTTCCACGCTTTTCTCTCCATGTTAGTGGTCATTGATCCTTCAAACTGCAGAAGGTATGTTGACTTGGGTCATGTAGAATATATGTATTGTCCACCTTCAATCCATGGTGTCGTTGACTGTCTTGTAGGGTGATTTCTGCCATTTCTAGCAATTTTTAAATCCTAATACATTTAATCATGGTGATGAGAAGAGGACAAGAGGTCGCATACCAAATCATAGATTCAATTGTTATTGTGTAGGGCATGTACTAGTCTTTTGTTGGGAGGTATTGAAGAGCTAGGGGCGAAAGACTCCAGGGGGAAAGTAGCAGCGCGAGGAACACCAAATGTAATAAATTCATTGTTAGCTATGATGCATTGAAATATTTATATTTATGTTGTCAGAAATGCTAGCGGACGGTACACCATTTCAATTGTGTATGTGTTTCATACGATGTTTCATGTGGTGTTTCATACAATATTTTTATAAAGGTTTATGTGTTTCATAAAGTGTGACACCCTGTGTTTATGCGTTCAGCCTGAATGCGGTGCGTCCTGGGGCGTATTCGACCTCTTCGACCTCAACGGCGACGGTGAGATCACCGTCGACGAGCTGGCGTAGGCGCTGGACGCGCTCGGACTCGAGGTCAACCGTGGCGGCTTGGCCGCCACCGCCGGTTCCGCGGGGCTCCGCTTCGAGGACTTCAAGTCCCTCCACCGTGCGCTCGGCGACACGCTCCTCGGGGCGCTGGTCGGCGGCGACGGAGCGGCAGCGGAGAACGATGGCGGCGAGGAGGAGGAGGAGGACATGAGGGAGGCGTTCAAGGTGTTCGACGCGGACGGCGACGGGCTCATCTCGGTGGCGGAGCTGTAGGGGGTGCTGGGGAAGCTGGGCATGCCCGAGACCGGCTGCATGGCGCGCGTCCGGCCGTCTGGGAGATGATCGGCAACGTTGACCATGACAGCGACGGTCACGTCAACTTCGGCGAGTTCAAGTGCATGATGCAGGGGATCCGTCCCGGACGCATGATTGATCCGCGCAGGCTTCATATGTCATCAATTGTCATGGTGTACGATTTTATCCTAGCTGTGTGCTTCAGACTGCTGTAAGCCTGTAAATCTGTAATGGTGTGGTGATCAATCCGGGGATGTTCTTGTGTAGATGTCAATGTCAATGTGCTGAGAATGTGGCGTCCGTTCTTAAGTGCTCCTGCTTGCTTACCCGAAACCTCAAGTTCACCTGGTTGCGTGGAGCTGAATTTTATTTTATTTATCGTAAAATTAGGTGCCCATTCGCATTTTAGCTAATAAATATATATGTTTGTCACAATTAGATGGGGAAGTAATCACACCATAAGAGCATCCCCAGCACACCGTGCATTTTACTGTTGCTACAGTAATACAGAGGAGCTGCTGCATGCAGGCTGCTTTTGGCCTCCTGTTTCCCACCAAGCGATTCAAAAATTCCCTTGCATGCAGCCTACGCGGTCTATCAGCACTTGATGCAGGCCAGTAAATGGAGGAGCTGCTGTCCATGCTCTAAGGGCCCGTTTTGGGAACCCATTTCTCCCCCAGGTGATGGGTATTGGGTGACTGAGCCAGGGTGCAATCTATCCCAAAATCGCTCGATGATTAACACGTGGGTTCAACAGCCTTTTACCTATATTGTCCTAACACGTGGGTCCAGTGGCCTAACCTCTTCTAGAGGTGGCCAAATGGGCCGGTCCAACTGAACCGAACCGAGCTGGCCCGCACGGTTCGGTTTGGTTTGGTCCGATTCGGTTCACTACCGCATTATATTAATTTAATTCAATATATGTATTTCTATATATATTTTCTTATGATAAATAATATATTTATTTAACTTATAAGAAATATACATGTTTGTGAAATATAATGTTTTTAATTTATATATATTTAAATAAAATAAACCGGCTAATAAAAAACCAAACCGGCCCGGTCGGTTTGGTTCACTGTGCGAACCAAATCTATGCCGACACCGTAGCCTGTTGGCCCGATTCGCGTAGTAACTAAACCAACTGGGTCCGAACCGGACCAGCCGTTGACCAGCTCTTACCTCTTCTCTTTATCGGACATTGTCGTTACAATTGAACACCCTCTTCTCATAAATGTCATTGGACACTATCGGCGCGCAGGACCCTATTGTCATAATTATACGCAATCGTGGCCACAAACGTTATTTTTGTCTACGCAAAAAAAAAAAATTTGAAAAATCGTGTGGGCTTTCCATGAAGCACATCGTGGCCCAACTAGGTACCTGTGAACTGTGCATTATCTGATGGGCTAGGTAGGGTAGGAAAAGGAAAAAGGGGCCTAGTATAATAAGAATATATAAGGGCATGTTCTTTTCAGCTTAACGATTCAATAGCTTTTCGACTTATTTACGTTATGACAAGACATATGCTTTGAATTTTTGTAGTCTATTTTTTTTGTTGTTTTAAAGGTGATTTCTAACGCTTTAAAAAGCAAGTCAAACGAAATGCATCCGAATCTCGAGACTATCTCGAGAAGCTCTCGAAATTCAGTCATTTCAGCAGTTCAGCCGTTCAAATCAGCTCAAAAGAATAGAACCTAAATGGCCTATATCAATAATTTTATGGACCTGCGGCCAGCCAGCCACACAACTGCTCATAGCACTTGCCACTTGATACAGTATTAGTAGTCACTCTTATTTTCTTTTTCCAAAGCAAATTGCCCTCATTTCCCCCCTCCTTACCCACCCCCAACACACACACACACACACACACACACACACACACACAAAGGGGGCAAATGGGTCATGAGCACGACGAGTTCTCAATGAATAATCGCAAAATTCAGGTCTCCTACAATTTTTTGCTCTAAAATTATCAAATTAGCATATCAAATATTGGTAAAACCAATGATACGTGTAGCATGTGTGTCATCGTGGACGTCCTTATCACCGGTGCTACAAGTAACGTACGAGACGCAACGCCGAGCATGGTATCACCTCGTATTGACCGTTGTTTCCAATTAATTTTGTTCTAGCAAACAGGACTACTGGCACCCCCATCATAAATCATAATGGCCATATCATCCAAATATATTCTGAGTTTTTCTTTTCTTTTTTAGCTGTCCTGAAAATCTCACTTATTAGCGGTCCAGCATCTTACGTGCCACAAGTTAAAACAAAAAAAATCCGGGTGATCACTGTGTACTAACACATCAGTGATGGCCAAAAATTGACCTCCCTTGTCCTGTGGTAGTGTGGTCCACAGCGGCAAAGCAAAAAAACTCTTTGCGTCAGCTCCTACGCATGCTGTGATATCAGT
Source organism: Raddia distichophylla (assembly GCA_005191435.1). Lineage (NCBI taxonomy): Eukaryota > Viridiplantae > Streptophyta > Magnoliopsida > Poales > Poaceae > Raddia > Raddia distichophylla. Next base: position 646,165 of record SPJY01025203.1, on the reverse strand, counting down.
TCTGGCGAATGGCGATCCACTGCACTGCGTTTGCACGTAGCATATTAGCATGCATGTGGGAAGATTAATTTAGGATAAACAAGATCATAAACGTAGAATCATATAAGCTAGCATATATTCGATAAACGATGAGATCTTCTCAACATGTCTCAAAATATCAAACACAGCACATATTTCGACACATCACACTCGGTACCGATGTTTTTAGAAAATTGGTCGTTTATTTGAGGTTTTCAACTTAAGAACGTGACAATGGCAAAAACACCGTAATTTTTAGCCCGGTTCAGTTTTTAAAACCATGATTCAAATAGCTGTATACATGCTTCATGGTATAATCACCATCATTGTGATTTGTAGGGGTCGTAATGGGCTGGGTTAGAATGGGTTAGATTGGGTTGGGTTAAAATAGGTTTAGATTATTAAATGGGGCAACGGGTTGGATTGGGTTGGAATGGGTGTAGATTTCGGGTTGAAACCCACGGATTGAAATGGGGTCACCACCCATGGGTCCTCCTCTGACTATTTCTTCTTGGGATTCCTTTATTCCTCCATCGAGATTGTGAGGTGAAGAGAAGGGAGAGAGGAAGGAGACTGGGCGGGTTAGTGGGGGCTCCCTGGCGGCGAGGCGACTCCCGGCTACGAGGTGGCGCCTCCGGCGAGGGGCATCCGACAGAGCAGCACACGAAGGTTCTTTGGCAGGGTGGCGCTCTAGCAAGGGGCTTCCGACGAGGCGGTGGTAGGGCAGCGCGAAGGCGGCGCTCCAGCTCGGCGGCATCGTCCACGACGCCAGCTAGGCTGCAGGTCGGCGTCCACGACGTCCACTTAGGACGGCGACGCTCGCGAGTTGTGGGTCGCTGGCATGTGCGCAGGAGCCAGCGGCGACTCCGGCACAGCAAGCATCGAGCAATAAGCAGCAGCGGCGCATTGGCTCCAACGAGGGTTGGATTGGGTTAGTAAATACAACAATTACTTTGCGTACACTTGTTTTGATATGACTCGGAAGTAACAATCGTTGTTAAAAGTGCACTTGATCCTTAGGAAAAATGTTAGGGAAATGGGTTGGAACCAGTGCAACCGAGGTGGGTGGGTGGTTTGGGTGGAAAAGTCACATGGGGTGGGTTGGATTCGATTCCCGTAATAGTTAGATCGGTGCGGGTTGGGGTGGGGATTTTCGTAATGCAGTTTTGATTATGGGTGGAAACGGGGTGGGGTTGTGCCCGTTAGGGCATTTTCAATGCAGGTGCTTAGACAGGTGTTTAAAGAAAAATCAGTTTTTTTGCCACGTAGAATAGAGAAGATGCTTGCATGGGTGTTTAGAGAGGGGTATGGGGCCCGTCTCAGGATGGGCCGTTTATTAATTACCAACAGCAGGTGTTTGAAGAAAAATCGGGTTTTTTTTGCCACGTAGAATAGAGAAAGTGCTTGTGTGGGTGTTTAGAGAGGGGTATTGGTTCCTAATTAAGCACCATGCTTGAGAGGTGCTTAGAGGAACTAAGCACCTATACAAACTTCTATGTATTGAAAATAAGTTTTTCTACAAAAATGCTTAGTGACGTGGCAGCACTATCTGTCATTAAGCATCTGATATAAACATTTTGTATTGGAGATGGTCTTAGCACGCTTAAATTTGTGAAAGACCAGGACGAAGTGATCCAACAACTGCCGCTCCACTCGCGAGCCAGCAACCTAACTAACAACGGTCATTCCGTTGCATGCCCACACGACAACCGCCCTATCCTGCCCATCATCATCATCATCTGTACAGTACGGAAACGGCGGCTCGTCATCGCTGGCCCCCACCTGGCAGCGGGTCGGCGAGTGGTCGCGCTGCGTGGGTGCAAAGCGAAAGGCCGCATGAATCGCACGGATGCACGATCGCGACGCGGCGCGAGATCTGACGGCCCAGATCTTCCACTGCACTGTCCGCACCTTTGACCTTCCCCTTCCACAAACCAACGAATCCGAGGTCGCGAGTCTCTCGTGGAGCGGAGAGAGAGAGAGAGAGAGAGAGAGAGAGCAAAATCCAACCCAAACCCTCGAGTCCTCGACGAGGTCACCGTGGCGGCGGCGGCGGGGCCCGCCTTGGGCGGAGGCGGCGACCTGGAGAGGATGGTGATGGCGACGGTCAAGGCGTCGGAGGCGCGCGGCGACCCGCCGCTGCTGCGGGCGGTGGAGGTGGCCCGCGTCGTCGCCGGGGAGGGGGCGGGGCTCCCCAGCGCGGACCTTGCGGGGATCCTCGTCTCCAACCTCTGCTTCGCGCACAACTCGCCGTCGCTGTGGAAGCTCGTGGGCCAGGCCATGGCCTCCCGCCTCCTCTGCCCGCTCCACGTCCTCGCGCTCCTCACCCCCAGGTCCTCGTCCTTCTAGTTCGTGCGCGAAGCGAATGCCCATTTTATTAAGAGTTTGTGAGTGAATCGGTGGCGGTTTGGGCGTTTCGTAGGGTGCTGCCGCAGCGGCGAGCGCAGCCGGAGGCTTATCGGCTGTACCTGGAGCTCATGAAGGGTAACATCACGTCCTCCACTCTGTCACTGGAGGCCGGGCCTAATCGTGAAAAGTAAGGTTTCACCTATGAAATATGAGAATTACAGTCTTGCTTTAGTCCTGTTAAACTTCTCGTATGAATTCTTTTCAGTGTAATATATAATGCATATTGGGTCTCTGAACCCACGCTGTGTGCAGAGTATATAGATTTTGCAACAAACACATCAACATCACGGCTCTTATACAATTAATTGCTATTCTTTTAGAATTTTCAAGTATGCTTTCAATTCGTTTATGTTGAACTGCATTTGCAAAATTCAACAAAACATATCATCTTTGTTATGCTTAATTACACCCCAAGCCTGAATGTATTCGGTTAATAATTAACCTTGCTGTGTTGTTTGTGCTTGTCTGAAGATTTGTGCTCATTTCCTGATATTAGTGGTAAACCACCAATGCTACGCTGTAATGTTACCTTTTAGTGACCTTTGCTCATATGTGGTTGCTTGGCTTCAGGATAACAAAGTCTATTGATGATGCTTTGCAACTGTCCAAAAAATATGGACTACGTGGAATAGAATTTGGGCCTGTTGTCATTCTATTCGTGTTGATTGTCATCACCAAACTGATTGATTGCATACTTGAGGATTGCGGTTTTCCATCTGAGCTGACAGAGGGCCAGGAGAGTATATATTCCATTGAAGGGCCACAAGGCATGGACTTAGATGTCAAGGCAGTCTCTACCGAGAAGCAAAACGAGCACCGTGAACAGTTACGTCGAAAGAACACTATCATGGCTTTAGATGTGTTGCATATGATGGTTGCTGATAGAAAGATTCAAGCATTTCTGCGCTTAACATGCCTTAACATGTACGTATTCTCATTATCTTCGCCATATTTTTTTATGGACCTTGGAGTGTATGGTATAAAGTTCAAAGCAGGAATGAACCTTATCCGTGCATAGCTAAACAATATAATTAATATTAGTTATGGTTTTCAAGGTAAAGGTGTTTTATTACATCTGTACCTTACCTGAAACTCTTAGAAAGATAATTCTGCCTTATATACTTTGATCGTAGCTCATAATCAATGGTACAAATGTGTGCTAATTAGATCATTTTTCTAGGTTAGGCCTGAAATATTCAGTGCTCTAAGGCAGAGGTCGACATTGATTGAAGCTCACAAAATGGCATTGGAGAGATTGTTGCCTGCTAGTCATAAAATTGATCATTTATTGGCGAATATCCAGAGAGTTAGTGATGCAGATTATCAGCCAAACAAAAAACGGCTTGTGGATGTTCTTGGTAACATGAAATCCAATGGTACCCTGTTGGGCCAGCTTACTGGAGCCGGGAGACCTGCCTGCTGGATTATACTTGATATTTATGTTGAGAATGCAATTGACGGGAGGCATCTAAGTGGCATATCTGCCATCGAAATTCTAAAAGGTATCCTCACATGATTGGTTATAAATTGTTTTAAATTATCTTTCTTGTATTTTATTACTGTCTGCAAAGCTTTAGTTATCCTTGCTGTGAGATGGTCTATAGTCTTGGTCTAATGATGTAGATGAAAATTAAAATTCTCTTGGTCTAATGATGTAGATAAAAATTAAAATTGTAACTAATAGTGTGAATTTATAATCAAACATTGCCCTTCTTTCAGATTTCTTATAAGGCTGGTATAGCTTTTTTCTTAGTAATGCCATGTTTCTCGTAATCAGAACTGACCAAGACACTTCAAGCAATTAATGAGGCAAGTTGGCAGGAAACTTTTAAGGCACTCTGGATTTCTGCCCTTCGTCTTGTACAGCGGGTGACAAGCCTTTTCCTTGATCTGGTTTTGTTGACGAAATTATGTCTATACCATGGGCTCCTCACATGCTAATGTTGTAACTAGGCTAGAGAACCTCTTGAAGGGCCAATTCCACATCTAGATGCAAGATTATGTATGCTGTTAGCTCTTATCCCACTAGCAATTGCTGGAATTCTCAAAGAAGAAAATGACACATCTGGATCCGAAGCAAAGAAAGTCCTTCCACGGAGACAAGGTCTCGTGTCTTCTCTCCAGGATTTGGTTCAATACTCTGGACTTCTTGTACCACCTTCACCAGTGGTAAATGCAGCCAATGCTGCAGCTTCAAAAGCTGCAGTATTTAAGGCCAATTATAATTCAAGTGGTGGCAACCCTAGCATGATTGGCCAGAGTGACTCCTCGATGAAAGCTGGTACACTACCCTTTCATACTGGGTTGTACTTTTGTGGATACTATTTAAAAATATTTGTTGAGATTATTATTTAGTGAGCAGCTTTGTGTAACGCTGCAATCAGTCAAATTTTGGTAATAATACTTCCTTTGTCCATGAATACTGGGCACTTTTGACCAAAAGTTTAGTTTATAAATACTTTTGATTTTCCTGTTAGGCATAATTTTTGCACAATAATCTTATAAACTATTTCGTCTCCTGAATTTGACTGGATCATTATTTGTTTTTGTGGTAGTTTTGTTTTGTGTATTTTGGTCTAAAGTGGCATACTTCTGTGTATAGGGAGCATGTAAATTTTGTTGGGTGCGTGCGCACGTGTGTGGGGTTGATGTCTAACTGTGCAGTGCAAATGCTCTTCAGTCATGTATTTTCGGTCTTCTAGTACTAGTCTAATTAGGACCTGATGATCAATCATTACATCATGTAGGAAGTCAGCCTTAGAAAACTAATCTAACTGTCAGTTTACTGCTTGATGATTGGATTTTCTTCATACATTCAGTTGCTAGCTATTCTTGGATTTTTTTTAATATATTTTCTACAGTATTTTCTTCAAAATATTATGTGTCTTGAGCCTTTTTGTTACCACCTATCCTTTTCAGCTGGGAACATGCTACATCTTATAGTTGAAGCCTGCATTTCAAGGAATTTGATTGATACTTCTGCTTACCTGTGGCCTGGTTATGTCGTGCCATCTGGGCATTTGAAGGATACAACTTTGCCAGAGGAATCCCCATGGCTGAACTTTATGCAAGGAGCTCCTCTATCTGATCCACTTAAGAATGCTTTGATTGCTACTCCTGCTTCAAGGTATATGAAGTTATTTTTGCAACCAGTTCAGAAGTTCTGTGTAGTTATGGCTTTGACACATGATAACTAGTTCAAAGATAAGTTATTTATGAAAAAAATAATCCTTTATTTTTCTCAATTCATATATTTTAGGGTCATTTCTGTTGCTACCGTGTTCCTGCTTTTATTTGGATTTTTTTTTTGCCAGTGTTGCTGAATTGGATAAATTATACCACATAGCATTAAATGGATCAGAACAAGAAAAATCAGCCGCAGCTAAAATTCTTTGCGGTGCATCACTTGTTCGTGGTTGGAATATTCAGGTAAATCATTTTGCTCCATATGATGTAAAGCGCTTCCAGATGTTTACATTGTGATGACAATATAAGTTTATGACTGACCAAATTCCTCATTTTTTGTGATAATTTTTAAGATTTTAGGCAAACATTACCTCCATAGCAATATAATATTAATTCGAACTGCCCAATCCACTATTTAGGTTATGCCGTTTATAGTTGGAATTTTAAGAAAAAAATCAGAGCTGACCATTTGTGCATACACACCATGGACATGATAATACTCCCAAATTCTTGATAAATGTCATGAATGTAAGAGATTAGCACATACGCACCTGCAAGTTTTTTGTGAACAAAGGTGATTACACGTGCTCTGTATAGACATGACAAGCATGGTTGTTATGATAATACGGCATTCCATGGCATGCTCGACGATGTGATGCCATACACATGAATATGGCGAATTAAAGCAAATAAATTGCAACATAGTAAGTAAATTTCACCACCAAGTCCTAATGCCTCCACTAGCCATATCCACCTACGTTTACCGGCCAAGGGAAGCAAACATTACAATAAGCAGAGGAGTGCATCACATATAAGCAAAGCAACAACAGAGCAGAGCAGAGGAAAGGGAAAGGGAGACAAGAGCACAAGAAGAGCAGTGCATCACCTTCTTATATAAGAAAAGCAGCAACAGAGCAGAGAAGAGGAAGGAGAAGGGGAGACAAGAGGATGAGCTTGTTTGTGCGAGAGAGAAGGGGAAGGGGAGACCAAAAAAAGCGCCAGTGTGCTGCTGCTGCTGCGACAGAGACTGAGGCGACGAAGGCGGCGGCTGCCAAGGGTGATAGGGAAGGAGAGTTGAATCCTCACTGCCAGAGCCTAGATTTGCGCCGCCGGAGCGAGGGTTCGCAGCCACTGCTGCCTTTAGGTGAGAATGCTATGCAGATAACTGTTTGGCTCGGGGTTACTGTGTGCCGGGCCTCTTGTAACTTGCTTATCTTCTCCCCTCACCCATGCCTATGACGCCTGCCTTTGACCTTGTGGATGTACATGCCACGCCGACGCCTCGGACGCCTCAGGGATGCCATAGACACCGGTGCGAGGTGTCCGCGTCTGGCCGCCACGACGTTAAGGCGTCCTTGAAGCGTACCTTCAAGGACGCCATGACGACCATGATGACAAGCAAGGACTAATATTATAGAGCACGCAAGGACAAGCTTGTGTTTCTTGTTTGATGCACATTTGATCATTGCATAAAAAATCACATACGTTCATTTTCTTATTAGAGATTGTAGAGTCCGTCTCTCTACCTAGAGTTTGTGTCCTTATAGAGATAAGAGTTCTTGTCTTGTACGGCTCTCCATTGTACCATATATACACAGACCTTTGACCTACATATCAATACATTATCATATTCGTAACAATTCTAACCTACCAACATCTTTTTTCTTTTCTTTTTTTTTGGGGGGGGGGGGGGGGATATGCTGATGTGCACACCAAAAAAGTTCCAAATGCACCGCTCTGCAGATTCTCCATACTCAACTTTTCTCTTACGAATTCCATGTGTTTTCACAGGAACATGTTGTCAGCATGATGGTCAAGCTATTGTCACCTCCTTTGCCCTCAGATTCCTCAACCCAAGGGGGCATGAGTCACTACCTTAGCCAGAAGTCTACGTTAAATGCAATCTTACTGTGTGTTTCTTATGTTGATGCTGTCCACATTCTTTCTTTGTATGGAATGGTAAGAACTTTATTATTGATCTGACCATATTATTTATTTATTTTCTGGTTTGAACAATCATCATTTTCTGTTGCTAAAATTTGATTACTGCCCTAGCTTTGTTGGTCAATAGTGACAAGTTACACCACATAAATCTGCGTGCTTTCGGATTAGTTAACTTAGAACTTGTGAATGCCATTCCACATTAATTACTAAGCTATCTAGGTTCTAATAATAGTATGTTACTTACTACCAGTATCATAATAATCCAAGCATTTTATCAAATTGGTAGAAAATTACTACCATTTTCATGTCCACTCGAACAATGCTATCTGTGGCTTTATGTTTTTCCGCTATTTGTTAGTTCAGGACATAAGAGAAACCTTTTTTCATACAGGTTCCAGATGTTGCCGCAGCTTTAATGCCTCTCTGTGAAGCTTTTGGGTCAATGCCGCCCCCATCTAACCACAGATCTACCATTTTTGATGAAACATCAGTTTATTCAGTTTTCTCTTGTGCGTTTCTCTGTCTCCTTCGATTGTGGAAATTTTACAAACCCCCTCAGGAGTACTGTCTTGCTGGCCGTGGAGGCTCAGTAAGGTTGGAACTTACTCTGGACTATTTGTTGTTAATGCACAATAGCTTCATTGAGTTCCCAAATTCATCTGCCTCTACTAGTAGCTCGTGCAACAATACGGGTTCATTCAATGATCCAACTCAACCAATTTATATTGATTCTTTTCCTAAGCTAAAGGGTTGGTATTTCCAAAATCAAGCTTGCATAGCCTCCACCCTTTCTGGTCTTTGCAATAAAAATCCTGTTCATCAAGTCGCAAACAAAATTTTGAGCATGATCTGCCGAAAATTGAATAAAGGTGGGGTGGCATCTGGTAATCTTTCATCCACTTCTAGTAGTAGTGTCAGTGGTTCCTCTGTAAGTACATCAGATGATTCTTTCCAAAGGCCCACAGTTCCTGCATGGGAATTTCTAGAAGCTGTTCCATTTGTTCTTGAAGCTGTTTTAACAGCATGTGCTCATGGGAGGCTTTCCAGCCGAGACCTGACTACAAGTGAGGAACCTCCTTGTTTTTTATTACAACATATTTAATCAATTCTCCATTTCCTATGGTGTTTCTTAATCTTGTTTTTGTATTTTATGCCATTGCATTGCAGGTTTGAGGGATCTTGTGGACTTCTTGCCAGCTTCTCTTGCTGCAATTGTTAGCTACTTCTCAGCAGAAATTACACGAGGAATCTGGAAAACTGTCCCAATGAATGGAACTGAATGGCCTAGCCCTGGTGCTGCTCTTCATTCCATTGAAGATGAAATTAAGGCCATCCTTGCATCTGCTGGAGTCCAGATTTCGAGCTGCTATCCACGTATTACCTGCATCCCCTTCTTAGTTCTCTTGCATCAACTTACCTTTGTTGGTTTACTTTAATGGATTGTTGAAGGTTTCAGGTTTTTCAGCTTGACCATTGCATGTTTTTACATTTTTGTTCATCTTTGGTGCTATAGAAAGCTTATATTTATTCTTACAGGTGGTGTGCCACCGATGCTTCCCTTACCGATGGCTGCACTTGTGAGCTTGACGATTACGTTTAAGCTAGATAAGAATTTGGAATACATTCATGGGATAATCGGCCAGGCCCTAGAGAACTGCGCAGGGGGCAGTTCCTGGCCAAGCATGCCCATCATAGGGGCCTTGTGGACGCAGAAAGTGCGAAGATGGCATGATTTCATCATCCTCTCATGTCTCCGTTCTCCCTTTGGAAGAGACAAAGATGCGGTTGCTCAGCTCATCCAAAGTTGCTTCTCATCCTTTCTACGCTCATCATCATCCACTGGGTGTGATATTACCGCAAGCCGTGGAGTTGGTGCTTTACTGGGAGACTCGATCACAGACCAAGGACTTCAGCTTCCCATGGCTCCTGGTTTCATCTACTTGAGAACATGCGGAACATTCCACAACACTTTCTTTGTCAGCGAGGTGATCCTAAAGCAAGTGATCGAGTGCGCCGACAAGCTTGCGAATGGATGGTCTTCCAATGGGCCGCCACATTTGAAATCAGGCCGGACACCGCTATCTGGTGCTGCATCCATGGCACGCCAGGTTGCTATGCTTGGGGGAGGACTCCTGTGTGTCGCAGGTGGGCCTCTCGTGGTCCAAGTGCTGTATGAGGAGACTTTGCCGACATTGCTGCTATCAGCTCGAGAACAGGTTTTGGAAGACCCCGGACCGGTGTCTTGCACACTCCAAGGTTACGCCATGGCCAACATGCTCTTCATCTGTGGCAGCCTTCTCTGGAGGGCAGAAAGGACGTCGCCTTTAATCAGGCTATCTTTCCTGTCGAGGAGGCCACGGGTGGTCGGAGCCCACATGGACTTTATCGCCGGTGCCCTGGACGGGCACATTCTGCTGGGCTGCGACCCGCGGACATGGAAGGCCTACGTGACATGCTTTGTATTCTTGGTGGTGAGGTATGTCCCGTCATGGCTGCGGGACATAAAGCTGGACACGCTGAAGAAGATTGCTGCTGGTCTTCGGGGCTGGCATGAGCGCCATCTTGCTCTGGCCCTGCTCGAGCGAGGAGGGCCGCAGGCCATCTCTGTTGTAGTGGAGACCTTACTGCGATGAATCTTGCCTTTTTAGATCTTTCTTTTTGCTCCATCTAACTTTACTGCGATGACCTTAATGCGATCTCTCTTGTAGTTTCAAGGCTGCTCGGGACCATTGTTAAGGCTCCCGAATCCGTCATTGGGCAGCTGTACTGTTCTTAGAGTAGAAAGCTGAACCCATCTGCGGATAGCTGCTGATAGGTCATCTTGTGTGACATCTTTACTGGATAGTGGACTGCAGCCTGCAGTAGCCAGCTGCTCCATAACATTTCAGCGCATTCGGGATCCCATGCAGGCCCTAGGGCGTGTGAACTGTTAGCTTGGATAAACAATGCACGCTGATGTCAGTAACTCCAGCTGCTCCTCCATTTCTCCCTCTTTAAATTCCTCTAAACCATTTCCCTCTATCAATGCCCCTCTATTTTCTCACTCATTATATTCATACACCAACCACCTCTGTAACCACCTCTCTTCATATACCGTAAATCTGGAATTGTTAGGCTCTCTCCAACAGGAATCTCTAAATTTGATCCCCTATAGTTTCATATACAGGCTTCATTTTAAAAAAATAAAAAATCTCTCCCTATATTTTTTCTATCTCCAATAGCGTTTCCTATATAGAGAATTGTATAAGGGAAGGAAAAAAAAACCTACATATAAGAGAATTAAGAGAAAATTTCTATTTTAGGGAACGGAATAGGGAATGTTGTTGGAGCATATAGGGGAAGAATCCGTCCCCTATTTTAGGGTAGAGAGTGCTTTAGGGGAGCCTGTTGGAAAGAGCAATGTCATGAAATTTCGCGGGTATAGGGTGAAAATTTAAAACATCTTCAGTAAAATCATCTTGCGCATTGATAGCGATGGTGTTCAGCCTCCGTGTCCCGAGCCGCAAGAAAGCTGCCATTGCCGCACCTGATTGTCCCGGATCGTAGTGTCGATCTGCAATTTGGCGAGCTTCCACAGCTAACTTCTCCACTGCTTCAAAGAGACCGACTAAAATCTTTTTGCAGCGATGTCCTTCGGATCCCATCTAAATGCATTAGAAATAGAAATCACTAACCCGTGTACAACTAAACCATACCACTGCAAAGAATTGGAATATTCAAAAGTACCGTGCTTTGTATTCTACACACAACATCACAAAGAGGATTGGAGATGAATTGTTGGCCAATGTACTGCTCTCAGGGTAGATGAGTTGCTACGACCAGAATTTGAACCATCATTTTCTATTTTCTATCCTATATAACAAACGCGTTAGCGTTTGTGCTGCTGGCGTGCCACGCGTCCACGACCACGCGTCAGCGTCCGGTTCGCTGGCTCCAGCTCGCCCTTCCGCGCCGTCTGATGGCCCCCAGATGGCTACGATTTAGCGGTGGCCTGCGTGGCCAGTGTTTTGCCCTCGCGTCCACCGCCTCGGCCCTGTCCCTCGCCTCATCGTCCCGCTCCACCTTCCACCCCCTGCCGCGGCGCCGGCGCCTTCGACCTCTGCCGCTGCCGTCCTCTCCCCCCCTCCCGGTCGCCGCCGTCCTCTCCCTGTGCTGCCTCCGCCGCCGTCCGCTCCCGCTGCGGCCCTCCTCTCCCTGTGCCGCCTCCGCCGCCATGGTCCTCTCCCGTCGTCGCCTTCGTACAAGCTGGATCTGCCGCCGCCGGGCTACAGCGAGCCCGGATTCGTCAACGGCTACGTCCTGTCAGACCGGACCTGCCGACAGCGGGGCTCTACACTGGCCCTCCCTCTTCACTGCCGCCTTACGCCTCCCCACGGTAGCCCCAAGCCTCCTCCTCCTTCTTTGATTCAACTGCCACCGTGCTTCCTCCTCCGCCACCGCCGCCACGCCTGCTCACGATAGCCCCTCGCCTCTTCCTCCTCTTCTCTATTTTGCTGACACAGGATTCATTTGTATCAGGATTCAGCATTTGGAGCATCACTCATCACTCGGCTGATGTGCTCACGGTAGCCCCTCACCGCCTCCTCTTCTCTATTTTGCTGACACATGATTCATTTGTATTGGGATTCAACATTTGGAGCAGCACTGATCACTCCGCTGATGGCGATATTCATATGCCTTTTGGCGTTTGCGGACGTAAGTAACGACGGACTCATAAAATCGATAGAAGGTAATTTATGTGAGGCCTTTACAGCTATTCTGCTATTTAGAGTCATTAACCTTTGGAAAGGTGTCATATTTTAATTTGCCTTCTCCAATTCTCATACCTATATAGTTTGCTTATTCTGTCATACGTTTTATGAGTACATATAGCCTGAAAATTATGATCTGCTATCTATTTTACCCTTTCCATGCCTGCTATATCTTTATCTGAGTTCTTATTATATCATTCAACAATTTTCTTTTTCATGGATCATGATTTACCTATTATAGAATTTTAAAAAATGTGTGCAAGGGAAGATTCGGCCTTCTATTTTTTTCCTATCTAAATGGTACTCAGTGGATCAGTGGATGATAGGTGTGACATTCAACATATTTATATGAACTGGTATGTATCATATCTTTATCACATAGGTTTATGCACTGTTGAACCTTATAGCTTTGTGTTCTTTGTAGAAAAGTATACAAAGCTATTGATAAAGGTAAATTATTGGATCATGGTCTATTAGTTCTTCGTTGTCAGTTTAAAGTATATGGTTGTGGTTCTATTTTCCTGAGCAAAAAATGCATACATAATTACAGATGAATAGCACCGCATTGTTTACAAGGATTTCTTCGTGTTGACTTTGATTTGGTTCAACTATGTGTGCTCGCAGTTGTTGAACCTTTTGTGTGGACCTGATGTTTGGTTCACTACAAATGCATTATCTGTAGCTAATTCATTCTATTTCACATTTCTGTGCATAAGTTCCTTCATGTTAAAAAAATTCATTTCGGTTTTGCACATCCTACATGAAGCTGATTTAGATTAGTCTTACAAAGGTATACATCATGCTTATTTCAGGCCACTTCCCGTCTGCTGCATCTCCTTGCTAAATCAGCACTCTCTCAGTATTATCTAATCAGAGTATCTTTCTTTCTGCTATGTTAATACTTATTTAAGTTTTTGGTTTACTTAAATAAATGCTCATATTTGCATCCGTTTTTTCCTTATTTCTGCAATTTCTCCCTTCAATGTGCAGGATATTTCAATGATTTTAAGCATAAAATAGCATGATGACACCATGGAAATCAATTAGCCCTGTTCCACTACCTATCTTTCAAGCATGCCCATCATAGGGGCCTTGTGGACACAGAAAGTGCGAAGATGGCATGATTTCATCGTCCTCTCATGTCTCCGTTCTCCCTTTGGAAGAGACAAAGATGCGGTTGCTCAGCTCATCCAAAGTTGCTTCTCATCCTTTCTACGCTCATCATCATCCACTGGGTGTGATATTACCGCAAGCCGTGGAGTTGGTGCTTTACTGGGAGACTCGATCACAGACCAAGGACTTCAGCTTCCCATGGCTCCTGGTTTCATCTACTTGAGAACATGCGGAACATTCCACAACACTTTCTTTGTCAGCGAGGTGATCCTAAAGCAAGTGATCGAGTGCGCCGACAAGCTTGCGAATGGATGGTCTTCCAATGGGCCGCCACATTTGAAATCAGGCCGGACACCGCTATCTGGTGCTGCATCCATGGCACGCCAGGTTGCTATGCTTGGGGGAGGACTCCTGTGTGTCGCAGGTGGGCCTCTCGTGGTCCAAGTGCTGTATGAGGAGACTTTGCCGACATTGCTGCTATCAGCTCGAGAACAGGTTTTGGAAGACCCCGGACCGGTGTCTTGCACACTCCAAGGTTACGCCATGGCCAACATGCTCTTCATCTGTGGCAGCCTTCTCTGGAGGGCAGAAAGGACGTCGCCTTTAATCAGGCTATCTTTCCTGTCGAGGAGGCCACGGGTGGTCGGAGCCCACATGGACTTCATCGCCGGTGTCCTGGACGGGCACATTCTGCTGGGCTGCGACCCGCGGACATGGAAGGCCTACGTGACATGCTTTGTGTTCTTGGTGGTGAAGTATGTCCCGTCATGGCTGCGGGACATAAAGCTGGACACGCTGAAGAAGATTGCTGCTGGTCTTCGGGGCTGGCATGAGCGCCATCTTGCTCTGGCCCTGCTCGAGCGAGGAGGGCCGCAGGCCATCTCTGTTGTAGTGGAGACCTTACTGCGATGAATCTTGCCTTTTTAGATCTTTCTTTTTGCTCCATCTAACTTTACTGCGATGACCTTAATGCGATCTCTCTTGTAGTTTCAAGGCTGCTCGGGACCATTGTTAAGGCTCCCGAATCCGTCATTGGGCAGCTGTACTGTTCTTAGAGTAGAAAGCTGAACCCATCTGCGGATAGCTGCTGATAGGTCATCTTGTGTGACATCTTTACTGGATAGTGGACTGCAGCCTGCAGTAGCCAGCTGCTCCATAACATTTCAGCGCATTCGGGATTCCATGCAGGCCCTAGGGCGTGTGAACTGTTAGCTTGGATAAACAATGCACGCTGATGTCAGTAACTCCAGCTGCTCCTCCATTTTTCTCTCTCTCTCTTGTTCTTTGCATCGTATCGTTGCTATTACTGTAGCAAATTTGATAGCTCTCGAAAATGAGATCTAAAGATTAAAAAAATAATTAAAAATAGTTTTACGATCTTTGGAAGGAGTACTAAAAGTCGTGAAAAAATGTTACAAACTATCACAACATATAGGCTATATGAAAATAATAAAATTTGCTACAGTAATACGCAACAGTACGATACGCCGAAAAGAACAAGGCCTATATTTCTCTAAACCATCCCCTCTGTCATCTCCCTCCTATAATTACGACACTCTATCCAATAGCCCCTCTATTACCTCTCTTCACATACCGACCGTAAATTCGGAATTGTATTAACGTCAAGAAATTTTGCCGGTATAGGGTGAAATTTAAAAATATCTCCAGTAAAATCATCATGCGCATTGAGAGCGATGGTGTTCAGCCTCCATGATGTTTGGTTCGGCCATGTTGGACCATCCAGCACAGGATTAGGGATGGGATAGGTTGATAATGCATAAATTCATGGTGGTGTTTGGTTGCATTTTTTTTGTCCACGACCAATTGGTTTTACCGCCCCATTCTCACCCCCTCTCCTCTGCTTCTCCACCTCGACACCGCCGCCCTCCACCTCGGGTTCCCTACCGCCGGTCGCCCCCTCCCCATAGCTCAGCCGCCGCCGCGCCATTCTGCCGTCGCCGCCGAGCCGCCGCCGCCATGCCGCCTCCTTCAAGAAGGTCATCTAGTGCTCACCGGCGTCACCAAGGAAGACGGCGTCGGAGAAGAAGGGGGAGGCGACGCCGGGAAGAAGGAGGAGAAGCCCCGCGCCCCCGCGCCAAGCTCGGCCCCGCGCCGCTGTGTCCCGGCTTCACCGCGCTCCCCGCGCCGCCGCGTTCTCGGCGCCACCGCGCTCCCCGCCCCGCCGCAGACTTTGGTTTCCTTGACCAGATCTAGGAACTAGTAGAGTAGCTGACCAGTGATGGGAGAGGAGCTGGCGGAGTGCGATGGAGAGGAGGTGGAGGCGGCGGGCTGACCGCCTGTGGCGACAGGGAGAAGAGGGGTGCGAGGAAAGGCGACGTGGGGGATCGATGGTGTGGAGAGGGACCGGGACGAACGGAACTCTTTTGACACCGAATGAAGCTGACCACCCTAGCACGCTATGGATGGATCGAAGCGACCAGGATGGATGGATCAAGACAATCCTAACCAAACAAAAAATGATGTCGTCCTAGACGGGACCATCCGGGCAGTGAAGCCACACGCACCCTAAGCTGCCGTTGCCGCACCTGATTGTCCCGGATCGTAGTGTCACTATGCAACCTGGCGAGCTTCCACAGCTAGCTTATCCACTGCTTCAAAGAGGCCGACTAAAATCTGTTTGCAGCGATGTCCTTCGGAGCCCATCTAAATGCATTAAAAAATAGAAATCACTAACCCGTGTACAACTAAACCATACCACTGCAAAGAATTGGAATATTCAAAAGTACCGTGCTTTGTATTCTACACACAACATCACAAAGAGGATTGGAGATGAATTGTTGGCCAATGTACCGCTCTCAGGGTAAATGAGTTGCTACGACCAGAATTTGAACCCTCTAAATGATGACAGACCCCTTATCTATAAATATACAAGAGGGAGGTTAGGTTCCTGCTCGTTGCCACGTGGCGCTTAGCAAACCTCCTCCTGCGGCCACGTCAACGAGATGATCACGGTTGTTCGATCGCGACCGATAGCTGAATCCCACCGTCCATTTATAATCTATATAAAAAACGAGTTTTTTCCCCACGATTTCAACAGCGCGGGAAGCTTGCTCCGTTGGTCTTGCGCGCAAGGTTTCACGCCGCTGGCCACGGTTCGAGTCCCAACCGCTCCACTTTTTCTCGATTTTCCTTTCTCCTCTTCTACCTCCTATTTTTTTACCTTCTTACCTACGCTATATACAACAGACATGTGTAGCCCGGTTGGTTAGCAGCCGCACTCATGCATGCGCAGGTCGTGGGTTCGAATTCTGCGCAAGGCTGCGTTTTTCTCAATTTTTTTGGCGCGCTTTTTTTGCCCCACCCTCCGCGCGCCACAGGCAAACGAGTGTGGCTAGTTACTAACAACAGTTCACCTATTTTTTATTTGTACGCTATATTCTTTTTGGAGTATTTACTTGTTTGTAAAATTCTTTATAGTAATGTTACTGCCATTATTTAAATATGCAGGTTTGAACATCGGCAAGACAACCAAAATTATTGTTTGAGGACCCCGTTCTTTTCAGATTAACAGATTAACGACTTATCTATGTTTTAAAAAGACATATGTTTTAGATTTTTTTTATTTCGTTTTTTTGCTGTTTGGAAGGTGAGTCCTAACGCTTTTAAAAAAAGAAACGAAATGGATCCGAATCTCGAGACTATCTTAAGAAGCTCTCAAAATTCAAACATTTCAGTCGTTTAGTCGTTCAGATCAGCCGAAAAAACATGCCCATAACATTTTTTGTGATAAAAGTTGCAATAAAAGCTGACAAGTTATCCGAGGATGCTAGAAATGCTTACCTTTGGTGTCGTTTTCTTGTTGAAGGCGTCACTTTTCGGACCTTCCCCTGCTCTGGTTGAAAACCCTAGCGGTCTTGCAACAGTGACGGGTTCTCCCCGTCACTACCTTGTTGGAGGCGTCGTGGTCTGTCGACGGTTGGGATATTGACCCAAGTCAACTAAGGTTCTTCAAGAGTGAGATAGGAGACACGCCGAACAGAACGAACAACAGCGAACAGGGAGACAGGGTTTTTATCCTGGTTCAGGCCTCTCGGGAGAGATAATAGCCCTACGTCCAGCCTTCATCTAAATGCATTAAAAAATAGAAATCACTAACCCGTGTACAACTAAACCATACCACTGCAAAGAATTGGAATATTCAAAAGTACCGTGCTTTGTATTCTACACACAACATCACAAAGAGGATTGGAGATGAATTGTTGGCCAATGTACCGCTCTCAGGGTAAATGAGTTGCTACGACCAGAATTTGAACCCTCTAAATGATGACAGACCCCTTATCTATAAATATACAAGAGGGAGGTTAGGTTCCTGCTCGTTGCCACGTGGCGCTTAGCAAACCTCCTCCTGCGGCCACGTCAACGAGATGATCACGGTTGTTCGATCGCGACCGATAGCTGAATCCCACCGTCCATTTATGATCTATATATAAAACGATTTTTCCCCACAATTCGCGGGAAGTTTGCTCCGTTGGTCTTGCGCGCAAGGTTTCACGCCACCGGCCGCGGTTCGAGTCCCAGCCGCTCCGCTTTTTCTCGATTTTCCTTTCTCCTCTTCTACCTCCTGTTTTTTACCTTCCTACTTGCGCTATATACAACAAACATGTGTAACCCAGTTGGTTAGCAGCCGCACCCGTGCATGCGCAGGTCGTGCGTTTTTCTCAATTTTTTTGCCCTGCCCTAAGAGCGCCACAGGCGCGCGACGGTGAGTTTTCTCAAATTTTTTACCCCGCCCTCCACGCGCCACAGGAGCGCGAGCATGGCTAGTTACTAACGACGGTTCATCTATTTTTTATTTGTACGCTATATTGTTTTTGGAGTATTTACTTGTTTGTAAAATTCTTTATAGTAATGTTACTGCCATTATTTAAATATGCAGGTTTGAACATCGGCAAGACAACCAAAATTATTGTTTGAGGACCCTGTTCTTTTCAGATTAACAGATTAACGACTTATCTATATTTGACATATGTTTTAGGTTTTTTGATTTCGTTTTTTTGCCGTTTGGAAGGTGAGTCCTAACGCTTTTAAAAAACAAGTCAAATGAAATGGATCTGAATCTCGAGACTATCTCGAGAAACTCTCGAAATTTAATCATTTCAACCGTTTAGCCGTTCAGATCAGCCGAAAAGAATATGCCCGTGACATTCTGTGATAAAAGTTGCAATAAAAGTTGATAAGTTATCCGAGGATGCTAGAAATGCTTATCTTAAAGGAAGACTGCTCACACATACTATATGTTAAGGGGATGCTACGAATGCTTATTAAGGGATGCTAGGAATGCAATGAAAACTGATAACGATTCATGGAACGATTGAAGATGAACACACATATATTCAGGGATCCCGCAATGACAAGCTGCATCAAAAAATACGCTGCTCACATTACCACATCCAAGTCGTAACTATTAGTAACTGAAATTTAATAACATCTCCTGTGCAGATGTGCATGTTCGATAGCCTCAGAAGCTAAAAGCTCAAACAAACAGTTACCTTTTGGAACCCTCTTCCAAAAAGCCAAAATCCTCCGAAAACCTAAATTATTCTGTGATCTGAGAAGCAAGTTTTGGTAGCTTTTTTTAGAAGCATATTTTAGAAAAGCTATAGCTCAGACAAATAGGATCTTAATTTTATGGGATAACATTATGTAAAGCATGGAAGGATGTTTTCCCCTAAAACATGCTTAATCAATCCTGTCCATCTACCCAATCTGAAGCATCTGAGCACGAGCAATCCGCTGATTTTGGGCTATGTTATTTTGGGCTTAACAGCTTATCGTCTTAACAGCTTAACTGTTCATCTACGTTTTAAAAATGCATGTGGTTTGGGTTTTATGATTCTGTTTTTTCGTTGTCTCAAGCTGGGTCCTAATGCTTTAAAAAGCAAGTCAAACAAAATAAATATGATTCTCGCAGTTCAGATAAAAAAAAAACAGAACCGAATTCTAGTCTCCGGGAAGTTAACATACGCAAACTCGAGCATGGGCCTTGGTCGAATTAGGACAACGAATGGGCCGCGCGGCCCACTAATCGCGCCATATTGGCGGGAAGGCAGTGAAAAGGCGGCGCGAGTGCAACCTCCAAATCCCCACCCCCTCCCTTAGTCCTGAAGGAACCCGATCACTCCATTCCACTCTTCCCTCCCTCTTCGCCGCCTTCTTCCTCGCGAAGCCGCCCCATCCGCTACTCCTCGCCTCGCGGTGTGCCCCATTACCCAATGGAGGCGGCTCTCAAGGCAAGGCGCTCGCCACTCGAATCGCCCCCCGCCCCCTAAACCCTAGCTCTGCCCCATCGCGATCCCTCGCGCCAAACCCTACCCTCAATGGGCGCTAATCTGGGAGCTCACTCTATTTTCAGACATATTTCGGCTACTCTGGGTTCCGGCCGTACCAGAGGGAGATCATACAGAAGGTTCTGGAAGGGCGGGACTGCTTGGTCGTCATGGCCACAGGCAGCGGCAAGTCCATCTGGTAATGTACCGCGCTTCTGGCGCCCCATTTCGTTTTGTTGGAATGTGCATGTTAGAGCATTCCAATGGTCTAGTCTAAGTTGGAGTTGTTGCATTTGGTGGATAAATGAGTTGTTCCTCTCAGCAATGTTCGGTTTTGTGTTTGTGTAGCTTTCTGTTGAAGTGTTGATTGCATAGCTGAGGTATTGTTTGGGATTGTTTGATTGTAGTAACGGTGATGGGGGAATATATAGTCATTTTGGTGGTAAAAGTGGGACCTGTAAGTCATATCAAGTGGTCAGGTCATCTTCGTTACACTGCCCATATCCCATTTAATCTTTCGGCCTACTAGTCATTGGATCAGTAAGAAGATAAGAGTGATTTGGAGGGCATGATGCTATTTTTTGCATTGATACCAGTGGAACTGGTTGATCGTAGGATATTATGGACCATTTTTATTATTATTATTTTTTAAAAAGGGATACCCCCTATTTCCATTGCCATAACAACGATGGACCATTTTATTTTGTTATATATTTTTCTGGCATCTGCAAGACTTTGGGAAAGCGCCACTCATATACAAGCAATTTCCACCAAATCTGTAATAGCGACAGTTATTTTGTTGATTCACTTGATTGTATGTTTCAAAGAGAACTTTTGGCGGAGCTGTTATTTTTATATACCATTGGACGTTGTAATGGACTTCCCTAAAGGTACATAAGTAACATAACCATTTATCGACTCTGCTTTTCAGAAATTGGTGAGTGCTGGTTCTTTCAAATGGAGCAGTGGGTTTGTGCCTTTGTGGTAGAGCGTCAAAGCAAAACACTTGAATTTTCTGATTTGTTGATCATAGAAACATGTTCCTGTTAAAGGCTTGCAGCTTTCTTGAAGTCCCTTAAAAGGAAAAATATGCATCCTCCTGTTTTGTCCAACTCATCCATTAATTATAATTTCATTGTTTTGGTATTCCCTCATGTATTGAAATCATTATTTGCTCATGGTAATTCTTCCTGTGGCAGCTATCAGATCCCTCCACTGGTTACAAAGAACACAGCTGTTGTTGTCAGCCCTCTCTTGTCACTGATGCAAGACCAGGTAAGGTTGAAATATTCAATATAAAATCCCTAGTGCTTTACTAACTGTGGACTTGTCTTTTACAAGAAAGCTTTCCATCTACTCAAAACAGGTCATGAGTTTAAAACAACACGGTGTGAAATCTGAGTATCTTGGCAGTACCCAAACGAATACCTCTGTTAGCAATGATGCTGAAAAAGGCCTGTTTGATGTTCTGTACATGACACCAGAGAAAGCTCTTTCTCTTCCTTCAAGGTAAAGATCATGTGGTATTTTACAATTATTTCTCAACATTAAAGCAGAATGGCGTTGTATACTCGGTAGTTTGTAGTGCTTATCACCACGTTTTGAGACCCTAGTAGAGTGTTGAAAGATTTAGCTGGGATGCTGATGGAGGTCTTTGGCTTTGCTTGTTTGGTTGTTCTGTTAAACGATTGTGTTACCTGGTTGAACTTTGTTGTTTCCCTTTCTTTTGAAATGAAAAATAGGAAACCATTTAAAAGAGTAGTGTTTTAAGACTCAAATACCATGTATCTTGGCCAATATACATCAGTGTTTGCGACTCTTAAACTTTTTTGACAGTTTGGATTGACATGAAAAGAATGAGCATACTTGTTACTATATGGATACTACAAGTTACTATTTTTATACCTTGATTCCTCCGAGATTTATTAATTGTAGCATCCAGTCTGTTTTGGGTTTTTAGCTGTGGGCTATGCAAATGGCAGCAGCAACAGGCATATAGACTTGCACTTCGCACTCAGGTTTTGAGCTGCAAAATGGAGCTAGCTAAAGGCTAAAGCTACCCCTTGCTCTGGTTTTCTATTCCTTATATAGAGATTACAACCGACTCAATTCCAGCAAGTTACAATCGACTTAGCTCTGCTGTTTAAAGCAGTACAAATTTGACTTTGCTACTTAGCTGTTAAGTAATAATAAACTACTTCCTATAGCTCCCCATACATGGATGTGTTCACTCACACTTTATACTACTACATACTTGGTTAAATATATTAGCTGGTATACAGCCTAGCAAAAGTAGTAAAGTGATCAAGACTTATCTGTCAGTCTGTTAATTTACCTATTTCAAGCTTCTTCCCAGGTTTTGGAGTAACTTGAAGGCATCTGGAATCTGCATGTTGGCCATTGATGAAGCACATTGCATATCAGAATGGGGTCATGATTTCAGGTTTTTTTAAATTCTGTTATAAATGTGAAACATTTGTTCATAAATAGTGCTGAAACTGCTGATAGGCTAGTGTCATTTTAGTTTTTGAGATAATATATGCATACATGTTTTGAAAATCATGTATGCACAAAAGGAAAATATATAGAAGTGCTAGTTACTATAACTATATACATGTGAACCACCTAATTACCTATTCATTTTTGCCCCCACAATTTGTGAACTATCAGTTTATTCTATTTATTGTTCCAATTAGTAGAGTTCCTGGTCTTGATCGCACTTCCCTATCTTGTTGCAGGCCGGAGTACAAACAGCTGCATTTATTGCGTGACGCCCTTGTTGGTGTTCCTTTTGTTGCCTTGACTGCAACAGCCACAGAAAGGTATGAATACCAGTTGCTCTCTTTCTGTTTTACTTGTTTATCCTGCTTCCGATAATATCTAATGGTAATGTTCTTTTTTGTTCATAAAGTTAGGGCAAAATTAACAGCTCAAGAACAACAAACCCACCCTAAATAGTTTTAATAATCAGCATTAGGTACTTGTTTATTCAGCTATCCCTAGTGCCATAACATCCTATATATTCTAGCAGCCAAATGAGCCTTGGACAATGCTGTAAACTTATGTTGGCACTGGAGTCTTGTGATAACTTCATACACATTTAATTGATTTCAGCTGTATCTATTTTGTGTGGTCTGTATAACAAATCCATGGTATGACTAGTTTAATTTTGCAGGGTACGTGGAGATATTGCCACTTCCTTGACCCTGAATAACCCTTACATTGTGGTTGGATCATTTGATCGACCTAACCTTTTCTATGGTGTCAAATCATGCAACCGGTCTATATCCTTCATTGATGAACTTGTAAAAGATGTCGCAACATACTGCTCTGTGGGTGGCTCAACAATAGTATACTGTACAACCATCCGAGACACTGAACAGGTTTGTTTTTTTTTTAATATTATATCTTTTCAAATTTGTGTGTTTTGATGTTTTCTGATCGATGTTAGAGCTTCTACCTATTCACATTTCATGTAGATACATGCATTGAGACCTATACTGTAGGTAATGGATCCTTTGTAACTGCAAACTAGATGGGTTTCTTTTGTATGTTTTGGGCAATGTGTTTTTTTTTCTGTGTTAATTTTGTGGTTGTCATACATATTAGGTGTACCTAAAGTTCCACACTGTAGTTTTTAAAATGCTAATTTTAAAAAATATGTAAGTAGCTAGCTTATCTCTCTTTTTGGGACTTGCGGCGAAGCTGCGAAAATTACTCTCTTTAATGCCTGGGGGTACCTTTTATATTAAGTTCTGATTAATGTATTGAATCCTTTTTTTGTCAGGTACATGAGGCATTGGTCAATGCTGGAATCAAATCTGGCATTTACCATGGTAGAATGGGCAACAAAGCTAGAGAGGAATCACATAGGTCTGTCATCGATGTGCTTGTCAACTTTTTTTGTTTGGCTTTTTATTATGTTCCACTTCTGATATCATTTTTTTGGGAAGCTAAAATCCTTAGATTAGATTGTCTTACCAATTTATACTTCTTTTAAAGTTATATTTGTCATGAAGTTATAGAGTGTTCTCTAGTATCACCAAGTGTTAAACGGAAACAACCTGTTTGTGATTTTCAATCTCAGGGTAAGGTTGCGTCCCCCTCCCCCGCTACCCTCACAAAATTTTGCGGGGGTTTCCTTGGAAACATTGGGGTATGTTGATGATGAGATTGTCTTACCTATGTTCAAAATACCATTTTGTGCCCATTTTAAACAATGATTTGCCAAATGTTTTTGCTGGGTTGATCATGCCATGATTTGAGGGGTAAACCATCCTATGACTCATGTGGGCTGTGATTTGTCCTGAAATATTTGCCAAAATATTGGAAAGTTGTTGGTAACATAGTGGTTAATTATGGTTATTCTTTGCAGATCATTTGTTAGAGATGAAGTACTTGTGATGGTGGCAACTATTGCGTTTGGAATGGGAATTGACAAGCCAGATGTTAGATGTGTGATACATTATGGATGTCCTAAGAGTCTAGAATCCTATTACCAGGAAAGCGGGCGCTGTGGAAGAGATGGCTTGCCTTCAGTCTGCTGGCTATATTACCAAAGAAGTGATTTCACAAAAGCTGACTTTTATTGTTCTGAAGCAAAAAATGTAAGTAAATATTGTGTGCGTTTGGGATCTTTGTTCACTCTAAAGTGATAAACTTTTATATTTGGTTAATTAGTTTTTTTGTTCTGATGTTTGGTTATTTTATTTTCTTTTGCTCATCAACAGGCAACTCAAAGAAAAGCCATCATGGAGTCCTTCATGGCTGCACAAAAATATTGCAGCCTTGCTACATGCCGCAGAACATATTTGTTGCAATACTTTGGTGAAGAGCATATCATTGACTGTGGTATGTTTATATTTTTATTCCAAGAATGACACTGAACGCATGTAAATATTGTCCATCTTAATGCTTATTGAAGGTGTACACGCTGCATCAAGTCTTATCTCAATTGGTGGTACCAGCATGAAGTGAGACACTGATTTATGGCATGTCTCTTGATCTGCAGGAAACTGTGATAATTGCACGCAGGCAAAGAATGAGAGGGATTTATCAAAAGAATCATTCTTGTTGTTGTCCTGCATTAAGTCTTGTGGTGGACGCTGGGGCCTTAACTTGCCAATTGATGTTCTCCGTGGATCACGAGTATGATCTCCTTTCTTTTTGTTGTCTGCCCTCTGCAGTTATATTTTCTATTCCCACTTGATTGAACGTGGTCATCTATGCTGATAATGTTATAATTGGGAACAAGCATATGTGAAAGAACCAATGCTAGTACATCATTTCGAGGGAATGTGTATTTGAGTCATGTGTGTTATTAAATATCTTCGCTGCACAGTTTGATGTGCAGGTTGTACAGGTTTTTAAGGTGTCATTTTCACCTTATCTTATCTTATCTCCCCATCTACAAAGTGAAAGATAAGATAAGATAAGACAAGAAGTGTTCAACAGATTAATTTATTGTAGGATCTAAATAATACACCCAGCAGCACTTTGTCTTGAACTTGGATTCTACTAATTCACTTTTAAAAAGAAATATGTTGCGTAACAGGTACTTTTTCATTTTGTAGGCCAAGAAGATCGTTGACAACAGTTATGATAAACTTCCAATGCATGGACGTGGGAAAGACTACACTCCAAACTGGTGGAAAGCACTTGGTGGTCTGCTTGTAGCACATGGTACCATTCTCTACCTCTCTAATCTCAAGTTGTCAACCATGCTGTTTCACTTGTTGGCTATAGCAGACCGCTCCATAAAAAATACTTTTTATGCATGCTGACTTGTTTGCCTTGTAGCTCATGTGTGTCATAGTGCTGACTAGATATTTATTTTTTCTGAGAAACAAATGATTACACTATGAAAAAAATCTGAAGAATCTGTAGTGCCGCAGTTCATTTTCTTTTAGTAGTGTTTTGGTTAACCGTTGTTTCAATGCATGTCATTTATCCCAGATACTACTAGTATTTTCTTCAAATGCAATGCATCAGGTGTCAGAATACTAAAGCATTTCTGGCTTCCTTAATTGTTACTATACTTATTTTCTTTGGCTTTTTCTTCTTCCCTATATGCAGATTATTTGAAGGAGACTGTTTGTGATACATTTAGAATTGTCAGGTACTATCTTGAGTATTTGCTTTCTCTGTTGTATGTTATCGATTCTTTTGGATGTTTCATCAATAGCTCTTTCCTATTCTATTTAGTGTTTCTTAAAGTAACATCTATACAAATGTTTAAACCAGCCCCCTTCACAAATTCTGCATTTCTGTTCTCAGTGTTAGTCCAAAAGGGGTGAAGTTTCTCTCTACTGCTTGTAAGATGGATGGAACACAACTAGTTTTGCAGCTAACTGCAGAGATGACTGGTCAAGAGGAGAATGGCAATTTGCAGCATAAGGAAGGGGGCTTAAATACTTGGGCCATGTCAGAATCTGAAGTTTCTAAGGTACATTTCTCATGCAAATTGTTAATTAAATGATTCTTGGACTTGTCCATCCTCACCTCCACAACATTCTACTTTTGTTCTTTTTATAATTAATTTGAGATAATTTATTTGTAGCATCATTCTTCTCTCATTAAATTTTCTTTCAGGATGAATTGAAACTTTACCAAATGCTCTTGAACGTCAGGATGAAACTTGCTCAAGATGTTGGAACTGCTCCGTGAGTTAAATACTGAATGGCGCTGACAAGATTTTCCCTAGGCTGTATAGCTATTAACACAATCAATGAATTGAAGTTTTCTCATTTCTGATCACATTGTTTCAGATATGCTATATGCGGTGATCAGACACTGAGAAACTTTGCAAAGATGAGGCCTTCTACTGGAGCTAGACTGGCTAATATCGATGGTGTTAACCAGGTATCACCTTGATGGATAATGATACTTAGCCAACTGTCTTGCATATCTCAATCTCTGCAGCACATCCAATCCATGAAATAAGTGTGATAAATAATTTTCCCTATTGTACTCAAATAAACATCTAAATAATTTTCCCTATTGTACTCAAATAAACATCTGACCTTTTTGTTTTCAGCACTTCATCTCACGTTACAGTGGCATTTTCATTGAAAATATCACAAGGCTGTCAAAAGAGTTGAATCTTGAAGTGGACACTCCATTAGCTATAGAAGATATAGCTGTTGTTCCAAAACCTGCACACAACAATCTTCCTAGAAGCTTGGGCGACGCAAAATTCACATCATGGGAATTGTGGCAGAAAAAAGAGTTTTCTTTCCAAAAAGTTGCAGTGAGTTGCCTTTGTTTTAGCTTGCTACTGAATCTTGTATGGGGATTTGCAGCTTGACATGATAGTGTATTTCTAGTATTTTCGCAGAGCAGTGCCAATAAAAGAGCAAACAGTTGTATCATACATACTTGATGCTGCTCGAGATGGTTGTGAGATGAACTGGAGTAGGTTTTGCGAGGAGGTAGGGTTAACACTTGAGATAGCCTCACAGATCCGTATTGCCATTGCAAAAGTTGGATCACGCGACAAGTTGAAGCCAATCAAAGAGGAGCTTCCAGAAAACGTAATTCTTCCTCCATTCATAACTATGTCAATTTCTGTTTGCTGTTAAGTAGATTTATAGCTTCAGCAGACGTAGAAACCACTTCTGTTGTGCATGGCCAAGCTCATTACATGCTCATCCAATGGACTAACGTAATTTGCAAAATGCTACATGATAGTTTCAGGTAACTTATGAGATGATCAAGACATTCCTGACAATTGAGGATCTTGGGTTGTCAGAGGAAACTTTCGGTAACTTTCATACTGATGGCACCAAAGGCATTCTCTCATGGCAGCAAGATTGGCGAGAATGGTAATCAGGTAGATTGTGACCTCGTTGCAGGTGCCAGTGATACAACCCCGGGGACGAAGAGATGCCCAACCGATGGAACACCTGATTCTGCTGACGAGCCGGTAAAGAAACTGCAAAAGGTAGACGAGCAAGGGGGAGAACCTACCGCCACTGATGATGCTATACTTGAACTGGTCGCAAGCCGTGACGGGGTAAGGCATCATTCTTCGTCAAGCTTATTTTGATCAGAAACGCTGCCTGTTTTGAACGTCTGAAACGCTGCAGGTTCCATTGGAGGATGTCGTCAGGCACTTCAGTGGCTCGAAAAGAGAATCCGTCGTCGAGCTGTTGGACAGCCTTGAATGCAACTTCGTGGTATACAGGAAAAACGGCAACTACGTGATGATGTAGCAAACTGAAGGGATCCTAGTATCAGCATCCCATGAGCTGTTGGACTCGTTGCTTGCCCGTGGATGTATATAAATATATGCTTTATTAGTTGTAGCTATAGCAGGGTGAACCTTCCCAGCCTTAAGGTTTTGCCTCCCTATGGTGCTTGCTTGCATGCGGATGTATATATAGAACATGAACTTCCAGTGATATCTGCGCGCTGGCCTTTTTTACTTGCGGTTTGGTTTGTTTTGTTCGGTTGAGCTAAAACTTATCATTTTTGCATAAACCATTCGGTGTAACATTTTGGAACAATTTTTTTACACCCTATGGGTTTCTATTACCAAAGCGACCAAAAATATTTTTAAAATAATTTTTTAGCATTTATGTACATTTTTTTTACCGGTCTTCAACTTTAACTCAACCAAACCCAGTCATGAATCAAAGAGGACTGCCTAGCTCTGTGTTGGTGTTAACCGGTGGTTTGTCACATGCAAGCCATTGCAGGTTTCGATTCCAAGAATTGTACGCCTCCAATTGCAATGCCGAGGCCTTTATTTTCAGCGTATGGTACCGTTTTGTATTATTATATCAAATTTTGTTTTTTTATAGCCTATGTTGTGATAATTTATAACGATTTTTTCATACCTTTTAGTAGTCATTCCAAAGATCCCAAAATTATTTTATAATTATTTTTTATAATCTTTAGATCTCTTTTGGAGTACTCTCAAATTTACTGTTCAATGTCAAATTGCTCAGTGTAAAGAGAATGTGTAAATAACTTCTTTATTGATTAATTGATCAAGACTGATTACAATGGGAACACTTTCCCTTTTATACAAAAAGGTAAATGGCAGTTTCTCTCTTTTGCTTTTGAATCGCGGCCCCTAGTGCGCAGAAATTAAAAGGTAGCCCAATGCACTTGCGGCCCAAAGGAGTTTAGCCTACCGACCACTACGCTAAAGGCTACAGCCGTGCATACTGCTGCGCAGTAGTTGCGTTTTTCGTACCACCTCGTGGAGTGGAGGACCGAGTGCACACTCTGAAAGGGATATGGCCTAGATCAATCATAGTGATAATTGTACCACGTCTTTGTTTATGTACTTATGATAATATTGTTTATCGGTTTCATAAATTAATTTTGTCTATTGGATACGACTTGATTGTGAAAAAATTGTAAAATGACATTATTCTAAACGGATCCCTAATCCATATCATTACGAGGAGCGGTTATTATTTAATCAGCATACGTATTGGTTGATGATAATGTTTCACACACCATAGATATGGAGATATCAAACCAATAATATAAACACATGTTGAAGAACATGATAGTCGGACAGACCCACTCTGAGATGCTGTGAGACTGTTATCTCTTATAGTGCCATCAGCGTATAGTCTCGAGTGGTACGCCTATATGGTCCTTAGACTGAGATTGTCATAGATGCCCAGTATGATTGACTCGTATTCTTTGTTGTTATCAAACGCTACATCGTAACAGGGTAGTTATAAAAGTGATTACTGCGTATGCCACGAAATATAATCAGGGGTGTGATGATCAAGATGAAATTTGCCCCTCCTCGATAACAGGAGAGATACATCTGGGCCCCTCGTGTGGTTGGATAGGGAAAACGCACGGTCATGCTAATATGACTAAGGAATTAGCTATGGTTTGTATCCATTACACGGCCAAGCGAAGTGGTCGAGCTATCAACAAGGGTGGCGCGCATCTCGCCTTGAGATTGACTGGTATCGTGTGGCAAAGGGATTCGTATGCGAGTGTATCAAGGTTCAGCCGAATATTGATTCTGTGCATTCGGGGATCAATACGTACTGCTAGGTGTCGTTGTTGATCAGTGGATTGAAAACGGGTTTTCGGATCCACAGTCGATTTGCACTGAACCTAACGGGTCACACACTTAATGGGTTGAAACTGTTTAACGGGTTTATGCGTAGATATGATCCGTGTAGGAGATGGAATTCTAGCGGGCTGAAGCCCACTAGCGCATCTATATACGGGGAGGCACGGGGCGGCATAAGATATAAGTTGAGCCTTCACCACGCCTAGCCATTGCGTGCTCCTCCTCCCCAGAAATCCTAGCCACACGACGATGTGTTAACACACCTCTTGTGGTGTTCCTGCTCGGTACGTGTGGATACCGTTAGAGGCGCTGCCGTACGCGGATGCGCTGTTCGGTTGGATCACACGCGAGCACCTGCCGAGCACCCGGCGAGCACCGGGGAGCACAGGCGAGCACTCGGTGGTGATTGGGACGTGTACTTTACTTTCTCTACGCGCGCACATCTGCTTCCGTTGCATCGGCGCGTCAAGGGTAACGATCTGTGATCCCCTACTCGCATGTGATCTTGGGTGAATCACGGTAGAAAATTTTGAATTTGTGCTCGCGTAGCCTACCCGTTTCCCAGAGTACACAGGTCAATACGGTTATTGAATGAAATATACTTTTCATGCATGTGCATATTGTTTTTTAATATCAAATATCTTTTTATAAGAAAAGAATTAGTGTACTTAAATAGAGGTAGAACTTAAATGGCTCCATTTGGTGTGCAAGCACGCAGAAGCTGCACTCGTGCAATCAGGCAACAACAGCGGCCCAATCTGCATCTAGCAGCTTCCATCACATTAAGAGGATTTTGCAAATCACTGCCTGTCTCAGCCCTTAACCGTGCTGCCTTTTTCTGAAAAATGCCCTATCTCAGCCAATGCGTCTACTCGGTGGGACTGTGGCTCTCCAATTCCCCAGGGAGCAGCGGCCAAACCCTAGATGTGCCGCCGCCGCAGCATCCAGCCATGGCCGCCTCGAGAAGCTCCATAGACGTGTCGCATCATCCAGCCATGCCCGTCTCAAGGTTCTGCCTCCTCCATAGCCGCGCCGTCGCCGCATCATCCATCCATCGCCGCCTCGAGGAGTTGCCTCCTCCACAGCCGCGTCGCCATCTTCATCCATCTCTCTATATCGCTGCCTCCAAGTCATCACCTTCGGTTGTGCCTCTGCATCACCGCCTGCAGCCGTGTATCTTTCCTTGATTTTTTTCTTGAATTCACTGTAGTAATTTTGTAAATCCCTCTTTGTGCACCCCACATACTTGAAACCCCCCGCACTAACATGAAGCAACCTAAATGCCTCTGAGGTGCCTATGCTTGCTTTGTGGCAATTAAACAGTGTTATTTTTGTCTTCTCATTTACATAGCGATTTGATCTTAGCAAATGGCGCTTACTAGGTGTCACAAGATCATGACTACGTGTCTCGACAAATGAAGTTATCTTGTACTTGTTATCACTACCCCGCTTGACAAATATATGAGCGTGGCATCCACACCTTGTCTCTTTCATCTTACGACCTTTGTTCGAGGGATTGAGAATTCTTTTACCTTTATCTAATTTATATCATTGCCTCGCACATAAGTAACGCTTCCACATGATAACCCCATCATCGATCAGTTTTTGTTGGCCAATACGAACCGAAAAGCCAGTGTTATGGGCATATGCCTTGTAGAATGCCTCTGCTGATTCAAGATCATCAAATGTCATCCCTATTGCGGGCTTACATTCATC
This sequence comes from Raddia distichophylla, assembly GCA_005191435.1. Taxonomy (NCBI): domain Eukaryota; kingdom Viridiplantae; phylum Streptophyta; class Magnoliopsida; order Poales; family Poaceae; genus Raddia; species Raddia distichophylla. The sequence continues at coordinate 614,687 of SPJY01025203.1, read as the reverse complement.
TTCACACTCGGGGCGTTTTACCAGTGAGATGGTGGCTGCTGGGTGGAGGCTTGCCGACGAGTCGCTGTTCGTCGCCGTCCCTCGATCCGTGCAGGGGAGGGTTTCGGAAAAAATTGAAGCGTCGTGGGCGAGATGGGTAGCTACTGCCCATTGGCTGAGACAGGGGTTTTTCAGAAAAAGGCCGGGTAGGGGCTGAGGCGGGCTGTGATTTGCAAAATCCTCTCAAAGCGATGGAATCCGCTGGATGCAGATCGGGCCGCTGTCGTTGGCTGATTGCACGAGTGCTGCTTGCTGCGTGATTGCATATCAAACTAAGCCAACTTAAATTTCACAATTACACTAGGCTTCGGGTTGGGCTTTGTGCTTTGGGCTTTTGCTCGGGCCAGGCTCGAGCTTGAGTAAACAAAAATTTGGTTGGGCTAGACCGGGCCGAGCTTGGGCTTGTCTTTTAAGCATCGGGCTTTTTAAAACCCGGTCCTGCCCGGAGCATGATCAGATCTACAACGTGTATTCCCTTCTCAGACGTCAAAGTGGGTTTGCCCCACTGATACCTGCGCCTACGTCGTTCCGTACAATGGGCCGCTCACCCCCTGGCCCAGTCTCCAGTACACATGACATGTGACTGTGAATACAAAGTGGGCCCACAGGCCCACCCCACGCGCACGACGCCCTTCTCCTTGGCTCCGCCGCTCCGCTCCGCTCTCTCCTGCGCCCGCAACCGCGTCGGCTTCGAAGCATTTTTCGGTCGCCGCCGCCGCCGCGGTGCGATGATCGGCAGAGGAGCGGGCGGTCCCTGGACCGGGAGGAGGCGATGAAGGCGGTGCCGCCGCAGCCGGCGGCCGCCGCGCCCAAGAGGCGGAGGGGCCCGCGCGTGGCGGTGCTGGCGCTCGTCCTCTGCTCGCTGCTCGTGCCCCTCGCCTTCCTCTTCGACCGCTCCCCCTCCGGTACGTGCTAACCCACCCACCACCTACCCCTCGCATCTCTTCTCCTCCCGCTCCGGTCGGGGCCCTCGCGGAACGCGGACGCGCAATGCGGGCGCCCGTGCGCGCTCCTGCTCGGATCAGCGCCCGCGTCCGGTGGATCTGGCCGTCGGCTCGTTGTCTGATTTCCCTTTGGTTTTGTAAATTCACTGACCGCCTTCTTCCACCTGTTGATTGTTTTGCGACGCAGCGTACGTGACGACGGATGAGCGGCACCGACAGGTTCTATTCAATTATTACATACAACATTTATGTCTTGTAGAATAATACATGCCGATATTACTAGGAGTAATCTAGGAGATTTAGACAGTATCTCCAAACATATCTTGTGAACTAAATTCCACGATCATGTTCTCAATGCTCATCTTATCTTTATTTTGTTGAACCATTCCAATGGTATCAACATCCATGGCAGCATCACGCTGTCCCATATCCACATCCATTTGTGGATTTTCAGTGAAGTGAGCTTCATGCTTGTTGCTTTGATCCTTCCTTTCTTTGTTGCCATGCTTGAGGTACAATTCAACTAGATGCTTGGCGGTACGGCATTCCTTTGCCCAATGTCCAACACATCCACATCTATGGCAATGGCCAGTTTTGCCTTTAGAAAAATTCTTCTTGAATTTTCCTTTGCCATTGAATTTACCATTTGTATTCTGCATTTTCTTAAACTTAGCCTTTCCTTTACCCTTCTTTTTCTGATTACGACTAGTACTAGCATTCTGAATATTGTTATGTGCCTCAGGCACTGCCATTGCACCAGGAGGACGAACATTATGATTCTTCAATAGAAGTTCATCATGTTTTTCCGCCTGTAGCAATGTATATATTAATTCAGAATACTTAGCATAGTTGTTTTGACGATATTGTTGCTGCAATATCATTAAAGACGGTGGGAAAGTGCATAAAGTTTTCTCAATCATATCATCATCCGTGACTGCCTTTTTTCCCTTTCTTTTGCAAGTAGTTTTCTACTGGGATTGAAAGGGACAGTAAAAGAACATATCGAGCAGTGCTGATAACGTTTTCAATGCCAAATTGCTCAGTGTAAAGAGAATGTGTAAATAACTTCTTTATTGATTAATTGATCAAGACTGATTACAATGGGAACACTTTCCCTTTTATACAAAAAGGTAAATGGCAGTTTCTCTCTTTTGCTTTTGGCGTACGCAGTAGGCAGAGAGGTTGGAGATGGTTGCGTCCCTTTCTTCAGCGTAGAGATTAAGCACCTTTGATTAACTATCAGTTAGTGTTAATCCCGTAATTAGATAATTACTATTTTGCCCATAATAAACTGTCACGGTTTATTTCTCAACATTTACTATACCAACGCAACGATAATGAGCCTCGAAGTTTTTTTTTTTTACGAATGCAGGATTCAGAGCGAGCAATGTCTGTCAGATGATCGCCCATCAAACCTTTCTTTTCGAGTGGCACATATTTTTTTTGCAGTAACAAATAAAATTAAATGTAGAGAAAATAAAATTCGGGAACATCCAATTAGACCTGTTCATGGGCAGCCCGGCCCGAGCCCAGCTCGAAAAAATCGGGTCGGGCCGGTCCGGATCGTGCTTTGTTACCGGGCTAGGCTCATGCTTTATTTATTAGCTCGAGAGAAATTTCGGGTCGGGCTTGGGCTTCTGGTTTTAGCTCGAATGAGGCATGGCCCGGCCCAAAGTATCCTGCAGCGAATAAGCCAGCAGCATAGTAGCGATCACCTAGCACCTAGCAGCGGTAGCGAGCAACCCATTGCAACAAAAGTGCGGAGCAAGCAATTGCGGCCCAGCCAAGCGCTCTAGCCCGCAGAAATTAAAAGGTAGACCAATGCACTTGCGGCCCGAAGGAGTTTAGCCTACCGACCACTGCACTACAGGCTACAGCCGTGCATACTGCTGCGTAGTAGTTGCGTTTTTCATACCACCTCGTGGAGTGGAGGACTAAGTGCACACTCTGAAAGCGATATGGCCTAAATCAATCATAGTGATGATTGTATCACGTATTTGTTCATGTACTTATGATAACATTGTTTTTCGGTTTTCTAAATAAATGTCATGACTTTGTTCATTGGATACGACTTGATTGTGAAAAAAATTGTTAAGTGGCATTATTCTAAACGGGTTCATGATCCATATCATTAGGAGGAGCGGTAATGATTTGATCAGTATACGTATTGGTTGATGGTAATATTTCATACACCATAGATATGGAGATATCAAACCAATAGTATGAACACATGTTGGAGAACATGGATAGTCGGACAGACCCACTTCGAGATGCTGTGAGATTATCTCTTATAATGCCATCAGCGTATAGTCTCGAGTGGTACGTCTATATGGTCCTTAGACATAAGATTGTCATAGACGCCCGGCATGATTAACTCATATTCTTTGTTGTTATCAACGCTACGTCGTAACAGGGTAGTTATAAAAGTGATTACTGGGTATGCCACGAAATATAGCCAGGGATGTGATGATCAAGAAGGAATTTGCCCCTCCTCGATAACAAGAGAGATACATCTAGACCCCTTGTGTGGATGGATAGGGAAAGCTCACGGTCGTGCTAATATGACTAAGGAGTTAGTCATGATTTGTATCCATTACACTGTCGAGTGAAGTGGTCGTGCTATCAACAAGGGTGGCGCGCATCTTGTCTTGAGATTGACTGGTATCGTGTGGCATAGGGATTCGTGTGTGAGTGTATCAAGGTTCAGCCGAATATTGATTCTGTGCATTCGGGGATCAATACGTACTGCTAGGTGCCGTTGTTGATCAGTGGATTGAAAACGGGTTTCCGAATCCACGGTCGATTTGCACTGAACCTAATGGGTCACACACTTAATGGGTTGAAACTGTTTGACGTGTTTATGCGTGGATATGATCCGTGTAGGAGATGGAATCCTAGCGGGTCGAAGCCCACTAGCGTGTCTATATAAGGGGAGGCGCAGGGCGGCGTAAGATATAAGTTGAGCCTTCACCACGCCTAGCCATTACGCGCCCCTCCTACTCCCCAGAAACCCTAGCCGCACGACAATGTGTTAGCACACCTCGTGTGGTGTTCCTACTCGGTACGTGTGGATACCGCTAGAGGTGCTACCGTACGCGGACGTGGGGATCACAGGCGAGCACCCGGCGAGCACAGGAGAGCACCCGGCGAGCACCGGGGAGAACAGGCGAGCACTCGGTGGTGATTGGGACGTGTACGTCTACTTTCTCTACGCGCACGTATCTGCTTCCGTTGCATCGACGCGTCAAGGGTAACGATCTGTGATCCCCTACTCGCATGTGATCTTGGGTGTAGAAAATTTTGAATTTGTGCTCGCGTAGCCTACCCCTCAGCACACTCGTAAGGCTATAAGATTCGATGCATGCCTGGCTTGAAAGCATCAGTACACAGGTCAATACGATCATTGAATGAAATATATTTTTCATGCATGTGCATATTGTTTTTTCAGATCAAATATCTTTTTATAAGAAAAGGATTAGTGTACTTAAATAGGGGTAGATATGCTGTGCAATCAGCTGTTCCGTGCAATCGCCGTGCAATCGAACTACCAAAAGTTGCAAAAAATTCTGAAAAAATTTGTACATGTACTCTTCAACTTACTCTATCTTTGGTTAAAATTTCAAGTTTAAATTCATCCTATAGTCAGAGTTATAAAAAAGAGAAAAACAGACAGTTTTGATAAGTTCAAAATTGATAGAATTTTCTCTTTTTTGTAACGTTCAATATAGGATGAATTTGAACTTGAAATTTTAACCAGAGATAGAGTAAGTTGAAGAGTACATGTATAAATTTTTTCAGAATTTTTTGCAACTTTTGGTAGTTCGATTGCACGGCGATTGCACGGAACAGCTGATTGCACAGCATATCTACCCCTTAAATAGAGGTAGAACTTAAATGGCTCCGTTTGGTGTGCAAGCACGCAGCAAGCTGCACTCGTGCAATCAGGCAGCAACAGCAGCCCGATCTGCATCCAGCAGCTTCCATCGCATTAAGAGGATTTTGCAAATCACCGTCTGCCTCAGCCCCTAACCGCGCCGCCTTTTTCTGAAAAACGCCTTATCTCAGCCAATGCTTCTACTCTGTGGGACCGTGGCTCTCCAATTCCCCAGTGAGCAGCGGCCAAACCCAAGCTGTGCCGACGCCACAGCATCCAGCCATGGCCGCCTCGAAAAGCTCCAAAGACGTCCCGCATCATCCAGCCATGGCCGCCTCAAGGATCTGCCTCCTCCATAGCCGCGCCGTCGCCGCATCATCCATCCATCGCCGCCTCGAGGAGTTGCCTCCTCCACAGCCGCGTCGCCATCTTCATCTGTCTCTCTATATCGCTGCCTCTAAGTCATTGCCTTCGGTTGTGCCTCTGCATCACTGCCTGCAGCCGTGTATCTTCTGTTGATTTTATTCTTGAATTCACTATAGTAATTTTGTAGATCCCTCTTTGTGCACCCCACATACTCGAAACCCCCCGCACTAACATGAAGCAACCTAAATACCTCTGGGATGCCTATGCTTGCTTTGTGGCAATTAAAGTGTTGTTTTTGCCTTCTCATTTACATAGCGATTTGATCTTAGCAAATGGCGTTTACTAGGCGTCGCAAGATCATGACTACGTGTCTCGACAAATGAAGCTATCTTGTACTTATTATCACTACCCTGCTTGACAAATATATGAGCGTGGCATCCACACCTTGTCTCTTTCATCTTACGACCTTTGTTCGAGGGATCGAGAATTCTTTTACCTTTATCTAATTTATATCCTTGCCTCGCACATAAGTAACGCTTCCACATGATAAAACCATCATCGATCAGTTTTTGTTGGCCAACACGAACCGAAAAGCCAGTGTTATGGGCATATGCTATGTAGAATGCCTCTGCTGATTCAAGATCATCAAATGTCATCCCTATTGCGGGCTTACATTCATCTTCACACTCAGGTTTGAAATCCGAACACTGCAACAACACAAATGATTTAGTGCCAATTAGTTAAAAAATATTATAGTAGGAGTAGGTTGGGTAAACTCACAATGAAAGGCACGCTATTTCTCTTCTTTGGTGTACTGAATGCCGAGAGGGTAGTAGGGGCAAGAGTGATCACTAGGGGCTGATCGCATGGAGGATTGTGCTTTCTTGGTTGGGATGGATTGCTATTCAGATGGTGCTCGATGGGTGGAGGCTGCTTATCGAGGAGCTTGTCACTAGCATCAATCACCGTAGGCAAGGTCTCGAGCACCGATTGATGCAGCGTGGATGAACCCATGGATGAGCTCGAGGGGTGGAGGCCAAGGGATCGGGGCGTTTTACCGATGAGATGGTGGCTGCTGGGTGTAGGCCTGCCGACGAGTCGCTGTTCATCGCCGTCTGTCGATCCATGCAGGCGAGGGTTCCGAAAAAATTGAAGCGTCGCGGGCGAGATGGGTAGCTACTGCCCATTGGCTAAGACAGGGGTTTTTCAGAAAAAAGGCCAGGTAGGGGTTGAGGCGGGAGGTGATTTGCAAAATCCTCTCAAAGCGATGGAAGCCATTGGATGCAGATCGGGCCACTGTAGTTGGCTGATTGCACGAATGCAGCTTACTGCGTGATTGCATATCAAACTGAGCCAACTTAAATTTCACAATTACTCCAGGCTTTGGGCCAGGCTCAGGCTTGAGTAAATAAAAATTTGGTTGGGCTGGGCCGGGCCGGGCTTGGGCTTATCTTTTAAGCATCGGGCTTTTTAAAGCCTGGCCCGGAACCCGGCCCTGCCCTGAGTATGATTAGATCTACATCCAATGTGTATTCTCTTCTCTGACGTCAAAGTGGGTTTGGCCCACTGATACCTGCGCCTACGTCGTTCCGTGCAATGGGCCCGCTCACCCCTGGCCCAGTCTCCAGTACACATGACATGTGACTGTGAATACAAAGTGGGCCCACAGGCCCACCCCACGCGCACGACGCCCTTCTCCTTGGCTCCGCCGCTCCGCTCCGCTCTCTCCTGCGCCCGCAACCGCGTCGGCTTCGAAGCATTTTTCGGTCGCCGCCGCCGCCGCGGTGCGATGATCGGCAGAGGAGCGGGCGGTCCCTGGACCGGGAGGAGGCGATGAAGGCGGTGCCGCCGCAGCCGGCGGCCGCCGCGCCCAAGAGGCGGAGGGGCCCGCGCGTGGCGGTGCTGGCGCTCGTCCTCTGCTCGCTGCTCGTGCCCCTCGCCTTCCTCTTCGACCGCTCCCCCTCCGGTACGTGCTAACCCACCCACCACCTACCCCTCGCATCTCTTCTCCTCCCGCTCCGGTCGGGGCCCTCGCGGAACGCGGACGCGCAATGCGGGCGCCCGTGCGCGCTCCTGCTCGGATCAGCGCCCGCGTCCGGTGGATCTGGCCGTCGGCTCGTTGTCTGATTTCCCTTTGGTTTTGTAAATTCACTGACCGCCTTCTTCCACCTGTTGATTGTTTTGCGACGCAGCGTACGTGACGACGGATGAGCGGCACCGACAGGTGTGGCACAGTCACCACCATTTTTTGTTTTTGCTTAATTTTGGTTTCGACGGATTAGGAGGTGGGAACGGAGACGGCCGAGTGATCCGTGCTGATTTTTTTTTTTTGTATTTTACGTCGGATTTAGGAGCTCGTTTTGCCTTCGTTCGATCGCCTAAGAAAGAGGGATGGTGATAGTGCTGGGCATAGAGCACGACAGGTTTGCCACTGCTTTTTCTGTGATGCTGATTGTTCTGTATTAGGGTGTCATGATGTCCTATTCATGGCCACCTGTTTACGTTCCATTGATGTAAAATACTTTTACGAGTTTATAAGTGCCCATCATGATTGGAACTTGTCCAAGCCTCCCTGATTTGCGTTGACAGGTGATTTTGTTCTACTGGTAATTGTCGGTTAGCTTTATGGAGATAATTGTGTTCTTTGCTTGTTAGGGAGATACTTTATTTGACCCAAATTTCATTATCATGAGTATGGGAAAAAAAATCCCAGATACTAGAGTGCAGCTCAGATTTTCTTGAGGTTGGATCTTCAATACATAATACTTACTTTTTTTTACATAGGATGCATCGAAGAAGACCACCTCTAAACATAGTGGTGGAGTACTGCACCAGCATAAGCAAATTAATCACCGCTCTTCTGATGTTAGCACTAAACCAAAAGGTACCACATAGGCACATAGTAAAATGCCAAAAGCTTTATTCAGTAGAGTCCAATTTTTGTGGTTAAGCTTTTCAGATGTGAATGCAATTGTTGCTAATGCTAGAACACAACACTTGGATTGCAAGTATAGACTACGCAAAATAATGTGGATCATTTGGTAACATATTAAGAAAACTGGTTTTTGGGGTTACATGAGACACATGACAGTGTCATAAAAATCATATACAAACATGATTCAACTCCATGTCTTTCACTTCTAATCTGATTTTCGTTAAGAGTTCTGTGTTCTTCAGTCTCTCCCTCTTGCGTCTCCTTTGTTTCCCAAGGTTTACTTTACAGACCTAGAGCAAAATCTGTACGAACAAGTTAGTGCTAATGTATTAAAAACAACTTGTTTCGACCCTCATATAGTTGTCACTAGTGGTCTTGGTAAAGCAATATTCTTATGTGCTGTTGTCCATCAAGTCTGAATTGGTATTTATTTTACCTGACACTATAGTTCCTCATATAATTCAGTAATTGGCTATATATGCAGTTCTTCCTGCACCAAAAATTGGCAGTCCAAAGGCTGTGATGGAGCCAAGTCGAGGCACAAGGGTATGCCTTCTAGCATTTAAAGTTATATCTTATTAAATAGCCAATTTCCTTCTTACTTGAGGCACAAGGGTATTCCATCCAGCATTTATAGTTTTATCTTATTTTTTATAGCCAACTTCTTTTCAGTCATTAACATAACATGAGATCCTGGAGTTCGGTACCAGTTGCAACAACAATTATATAGTACTGGAGGAGTAGACTGTAGAGTTTACCAAATGTTAGATTTTCTGCTTAAACACATGTATTATCGTAGGTAACATGATGCTACATTTTCAGATGATTTCCCTTTGCTTTAGTCGTATTGATGTAATAACATTCTTTTCTGAGGACAATGCTGAATGCACTGTTTCCCAATTTCACTTTTTTTGTTTTTTTCTTTTCATTATAACCTTTGCACCAATAAGAGGTATGCTATAATGCACATATATTGCTTTCAGGAGGTAAGCAAGGATAGTAAGAGACAAAACAAAGGTGGAAGAGCAGATGAGGTGCAAAATGCAAAAGCGTGTCAACTTGAATTTGGGAGCTACTGCCTCTGGTCCATAGAACACAAAGAAGCTATGAAGGATTCCATAGTGAAGAGGTTAAAAGACCAACTATTTGTGGCTCGCTCATACTATCCAAGCATCGCAAAACTTCAAGGACAGGAGGCACTTACTAGGGAGGTGAAGCAAAACATACAAGACCATGAGAGGATCCTTAGTGTCTCCACTGTTGATGCTGATCTACCATCATTGTGAGAACTATATTTTACTCCCTAAGCTTTCTAGTCGTTTCATATTTATTCTGTTGTTATTCTTAAAATTGCAGTTTATATTGACTGCATTACTAGTACCATCTTTTAGAAGTATACATGAGTTTGATTATTCGAACTGGTGATGCTCGATAAATTACAGTATTAATTTTTGTGTCTCTGGGGAAATGGTTTTAGTACATTTTAGTTTTAAAGAGTGTGCATCTATGCTAAAAAGGAATACAAAGTCAACCTACGAACAGCTTTCCCAATTTTTCGCTATATAAGTTACTGCTTTGGTGATTTGAACGACAGCTCTGGTATGATTTCAGTATTGACAAGAAGATAAAGCAAATGGAGCAAGCCATAGAGAAAGCCAAATCTTGCACAGTGGATTGTCAAAATGTTGACAGGAAGCTTCGCCAGATACTTGATATGACTGAGGATGAAGCTCATTTTCATATGAAGCAGAGTGCATTCCTTTACAACCTTGGTGCTCAGACACTGCCTAAAAGTCACCATTGCTTCTCTATGAGGTTGACGTTAGAATATTTCAAGTCCCCTTCATTGTATTCAGATGACTCTTCTGCTTACAAGTTCAATAACCCAAAGCGTAGGCACTATGTTGTACTATCTAAGAATGTACTTGCAGCTTCTGTTGTTATCAACTCAACCGTGAACAGCTCTAAGGTGAGCGGGTGATATTTACAATACTTGCTTTGTACATTATCTTCTGAGCTGAGTGTTGCTGATGTTCTTGACTATTTCGCAGGAGCCAAGAAACATTGTTTTTCATATCCTTACTGATGCTCAAAATGTGTATGCCATGAAAAACTGGTTTGTGAGAAACTCATACAGAGAGGCAGCTGTCCATGTCATTAACTACGAAGCTATTATTTTGGATAAATCACCAAAGTTTAGTATACAGCAGCTGTATTTGCCAGAGGAATTTCGTGTTCTCATTAGAGGCGCAGAGCAGCCCACTGAGAAGGCAAGAATGGAATATCTGTCGGTATTCGGTCACTCGCATTTCTTTATTCCAGAAATATTCAAGGATTTAAACAAGGTGGTTGTGTTGGATGATGATGTGGTTGTGCAACGTGATTTATCTTTCTTGTGGAATCTTGATATGGGCGACAAGGTAAATGGTGCTGTCGAACTATGTGGTGTAAGGCTGGGACAAGTGAGGAATCTCTTGGGTGAGACAAAATATGATCCCAAATCATGTGCATGGATGTCAGGGGTGAATGTGATTAATTTGGATAAATGGAGGAAGCATACTGTTACAGAGAAATATCTGCTGCTCCTGAAAAAGGTCAGTATTAATTCTGGTCTAGCTCATTCTGTGACACAGCCAACGGTAAAAAAATATGGGCACACAGCCACACACAATGGGTGGTCTGCACATGTGGTGTGTAATGCAAAGTATTACATTTTTAAAAAGTAAAAAAAAAGGAGTGTTAGAACTATGCTTGATGCAACAGTTAGCACGCTGCATTCATTTTTGTTACAGCGTGTGGTCTGCTGCCATAGAATTTTCAAGAAGTACGTTTTTTAACTGTTATTTTTCCATGCTGTCAATTTTAGCGTTCTTTGGCATTCTTTGTATTTATCTGTCTCACTCTGAAAGTTATTCTTAAATACATGATGCTTCATATGGCTAACAGCATATTTTAATCTGGCCCTTGTTTTGTGCAGTTGAAAATCAAGGATGAGGAATCTCTGAGAGCAGCAGCATTTTCTTTAAGCTTCCTGTCTTTACAACATCTCATCTACCCCCTTGATGATAGGTTAACACTATCTGGACTGGGGTATGATTATGGAGTTGATAAAGAGTCTATACAGGAGTCTGCATCACTCCACTACAATGGTAATATGAAACCTTGGCTCGAGTTAGGTATACCAGACTACAGGAAGTACTGGCAGCGGTTCCTCACTCGAGAAAATAGATTTGTAGATGAGTGCAATGTAAATCCCTAGCGCAGCTGAACTTGACACCTGGACAATTAACAATAGATTGCTACATCCACTAGCCCCATTGATATTTGTGTCTGCTGAGTGTAAACCAGTAAACCCAAAACCTATGTTATGCATTAGGACAACGTACACATCTTTTGAACAGCAGAGGGACAGCTATTGGTCATCAGTGCTGACAGGAGTGAGTAGACGCAGCACCCCTCTGTTCATTGGATTAACAGGATTGATTGACAGTTTCTGCATTCTCGGATTAGTCACAAATTAGAGGACTATGTAACTGACAAGGATGAGGTGAATGGATTTTCCATGTGCCAACCTCGTTATCCAGATCATTAGCTATAGTTACTTTTGGATGAGTTGTGGGCTCGTTGTCGACTATCTCATGGCTCGTCGATGCAAGATTTATTCTCTCTTTGTTCTCCTCTGACAATAAGGGCACACATTCAATCCTGATATTCATTTTCTGTTTTAGTTGTAGCGCATTTATTCTTGATCGTATTTATACCCATGGGAAAGTTTGGTGTTCAAACCGACTGGTAGATCTGTGAAAGTGTGTATAACCTGTAATTTTTCCCCCCTATACTTGATACTCTCTTACTAGAATGTCTTGACAAGATCGTGAGGCGCCTGCAGCATTTTTTTTTTGAACAATGGGCAAGAGAAATGCCTTGTATTAATCAAAAGGGAGGAAGTATGGGGTGGGGGTTGAAAAAAGGCCCTTCCCCCGTGGGTCAAGGGGACTAGGGTAACTAATTACAATAGTGGCCCCTGCTGTAGCATAAAGCTGTAGCTCATCAATCGAAAAATTTATGAAAATTGCGCTCGGTCGGTTGACCTGACGGAAGAGCCGGTTGTTGCGTTCAAGCTAGAGGTGCCAGATTATGGCAACAATGACCTAGGAGACTGCGCGAGGGTTACTCGGTCCGTTGACTATGTTGGTCCATCAACTTCAGAAGCAGTCGGGTCTGTATCTAGCTGATTGGGTTGATTTGCGAAAAGTTCAACAGCACAGCTAGTCTTGACCAGACTGTAATGCTAAAAACGCACTGAAGGAAGAGGTGCTCTAGAGTTTCTAGGTTGTGCTTGTAGAGAGGACAGAAGTAGTCATTTGGTATCTGATGGTGAAGCAGGACGTCAGCTGTCATGATGCGCTTGTGTAGCACTTGCCAAAGGAAGAATATGCACTTTGAAGGGGTCTAAATCTTCCACAGCCTCTTTCAAGTTGGGTTGGTGATACAGCCCTCCAACGTTGCGGCAACTGACATAGCCCTACTGCGCGCTGGATCCTCTGCCACCTTACGGAGCGGTTCCTCCCTTTCCTTCTAGGAGGATCATTAGCTGTCCGGCTGCGCCCCAAGACACATAGCCCCATCTCTCTACCAGGCGACTACAAGGAAAAACAGAACGGTGCTCCAAGCCCTCACCAACAACAACTGGATTGCGGACCTGCGCCAAAACATCACCCCGCTTATGATCCCAGAATTGATCGCCATCCTTCTCCACCTCGCTCAGACGAACCTTACCGCTAAAGAGCCTGATCAGTTAACTTGGCGTCTAACGGCGAATGGGGAGTTCTCCGCCAAATCGGCGCCTGCAGCATTGGTTCACGAAGAAATAAGGCCTGTTGTATTTGAACGAGCCAGGATAAATAATCCTGATGACTCCATTTTTCTTATTGCTATTCTTGGGCACACTTTGGTCGACTACTTGACATGATCTGATTGCCTTCTCCAAATTGCAAGCCGCATGAGACATACGAGCAAGGCTCGCTCTTGTTTAACAGAGGCACAGATTAAGGGCATGTGCCCAGCTGCCTGGGGAAGCAAAGTTTTCATTCCTGCTGGCAATGTAGGGATGGGTCTCCAAGAAGCTCCGCCAACCTTCATCTATGACATCGAGAAGAATGCGCTGTGTTTGCCCTCCCCTCACGAAGGACTACATTTTGTGCTGCCATGGCGAGGACTGTCCGTTGGCTTCTTCTTCGACAGTGATCTGGGCGCATTGATTGGTCGGTCTTCTGCCGGACGGGTACATTTGTGCTTGCTCCTGCGACGTATATGAGCTGTGACCGTGGTGCTGCTGCTCTGCAGTGTGATAAGGCTCCCTTGCATTTGGCAGATCGATCTACACGCCCTAGCTATAGTTCGTTCTAATGGCCGACAAGGTTAGTTTTAATTTGAAAAAATTGGATGTTGCTCCTCTAAACTTACAGTGATTCTCACTGAACTCTCTGTACATGAGTTTTAATTTTTCGCCCCCCCCTAAACTTGTCTCTGTTCGTATGGTTGCCCCAAAACCGTTAGTGCAACTGTTAAGTGTTGACATGACGCTTACGTGGCTGTTAACTGTTGATGTGTATGCCATATGGCAGCTGAAGGATGACATGGCAACACATTTGGCTAGTTATTGATGAAAAATTCATACAAATTCATAAATACCTGACATTTATATCCGGAGACTTCCCCATTTATGTTTTTTGAGCAAAGTGCTGGAGGGCTGCTATCTATTTATCAAAGAGAAAGAGTTTACAAAATTGGGGGTTTTAATGCCCTTCCCCAAGAGGGCGCAAAGAATTAAGAGATTATAAAATGTGCTCCTGCGGTTGCCCGTAGCCACAGGTTATGTAGAAGTGTTCGAAGGAAAACACCCGGAGGTTGTTCGGACGAGCGAAAAACATGGTTGTTGTGCTTAGCCAGAGATGCCAAATGGTGCTGATTGCAGTGGAAGGGGTCGCTTTTGGGTTGGCACCCACCCTAGGCGACATCGATTTCCCACCAAACGAGTAAAGTTGAAGAGAAGCTGCAAGATGCGTCCAGATAAAGTAGATGAAACTTTCACATTTATGTTAATTATGAAATGTCGAAACTACAAAGTGATTATCTGTCTGGCCGTGTTCGAGGAAGAAATGCTTTCGAGATAGATGCAGCTAGATAGATTCCTCCCGCTCATCCTCCCTTTGAATAAAAAATAGACACAGTATGCTTTCGAGGTTTGGTAAGCTAGCAAGGTATGTATTTTAGGTTTATCATCTGCATAAACATGGAAGCATCGATGGTTTAATAGGTTTTGAACCTAACAAAATATCTATGTACCTTTTGGTTGCACGATTCGACTCAAACTACAAGCTCGCCATACTTTACGAATATTTCACTACTTAATTCATGCTAAGTGGCCATATATTTATTGATTAATATAATAATATTACTTTAAGATGTGCAGTTTAATATTTACCACTTTCCCTGGTAATGACATGTGGGCTATAATGGATCACATGCCATCTACTCATTATTTGACAATGTTTAAAGGTAGCAACATCTGTAGTTATTGACCATACATGGGTCAACAACTCAACATACGTACACATTTGCACAAAATCTTGGATATTACTCGATCACTCGACTGAATATCTCGTGTAACAGTAGTGATCAACTTTTTTGAGAAGGCAAAAGAGTTGCCTTGTATTAATAAAAGGAGTTACAAGATGGGGGGAGATTACGATCCCTCCCCTCTTGGGTCAGAGCACAGAAAGCTAACTAATTACAAAAGGGGCGCCTGCGGCCATCCAGAGGCGCAATTCATCTAGCAAATGAGTAATGAAAACTGAGGGAGGTCTGTCGACGAGGCGAAAGATGCGGTTATTCCGCTCAATCCAAATTTGCCATAAAATGGCTACAACAACGGAGAGAACCTCACGAGCGGCGACCGTCCGAATAGCGCTATCCCACCAGTCGACGAGGCAGCTGAAAATGGGCCACCGCGAGGGGTCGAGGTGGGGCATTCTGAGCAGCGAGGCAAGACGGGTCCAAACAAAAAGACTGAAGGTACACTGAAGGAAGAGATGTTCCGGTGTCTCCAAGTTGCGCCTGCAAAGGGGGCGGAAATACTCGTTGGGCAGGTGACGACGAAGTAGGGCGTCCGCAGTGAACACACGCCTGTGGAGGAGCGTCCAGAGGAAGAACTTGCATTTGGAGGGAGCCCAAAGCTTCCAGACGGAACGCAAAGCTAGTTTGGGCACACGCCCTGTGAACTGGAGTCGATATGCTGATTTGACCAAGAAGTCTCCGTTGGCAGCAAAGCGCTAAGTGAAAAGATCAGGGATGGTCGGTTGTAATTGGACCTGGCTGATCTGATGGACTAGCAAGATGAGTTCAGGAATGAGTTGCGGGGTGAAGTTACGCCTTAGGTCGAAGAGCCAGGAATGGTTTGTTGTGGCTTCGAGGACCGATCTGTTTTTCTGGAAGGAGGCTTGGAAGAGGTTTGGTGCCAGGTCTCGGGGCGCGCGACCCGCTAGCCAACGATCGTTCCAGAAGGAGACGGAGGAACCGCTTCCCAGGAGGATATCGGTCCCAGCCCTAAGCAGGTTGTCATCGGGGCTGAAGGAGGCTAGATCGATGGACGCCCAGATGGGGGGGGGGAGCGAATGCCTGTTGAGCCATAGCCAACGCAACCAAAGGGCCCTGCTAAACTTGGAAAGGTCAAGCACCCCAAGCCCCCCAAGCGAGGTCGGGGAGCACACCACTTGCCAGTTGATTCTTGCACCACCTCTCAAGGTGTCGGTGCCCTTCCAGAGCCAGGCTCGCCTAAGAGAGTCTATCTTCTTGAGGACAGAGGAGGGTGGATTGATGACAGACAGGATATACGTAGTAAGCGCTGAGAGGACCGCTTTGAGAAGAGTTAGACGTCCCCCCTTTGGACATAAGTAGGCCACGCCACCCCTCCAGCCTGGACGACACCTTATCAATCAGTGGCTGAAAGTGAACGCGGCGCAACCGTCGGACAGAGAAGGGCATCCCGAGGTACTTAATGGGAAAGTTGGTTCGCTGGGCCGGGAAGTCCTCCAGGGCGTGATCCAGATCGATTCCTTCACAGTGGATTGGAATCGCCTGGCTTTTAGAAAAATTGGTCCGGAGCCCAGTAATGTTGCCAAACATCCACAGAATAGCAGCGAGGGTGGACACATCCTTCTTGGAAGGCTTTAGGAAGATGGCTGCGTCATCGGCGAAGAGAGAGATCTGGGTGGCGAGATGAGGTCCTTCCAACGACGAAAGGGCTCCAGAGGAGGTTGCCCGGTTAAGCAGTGCAATTAGTGGCTCAATGGCAAGATTGAAGAGAAAAGGGGACATGGAGTCACCCTGCCTTAGGCCCCTGCAGTGATAGATGGTGTCAATCGGGTGGCCGTTATGGAGCACTCTGGAGGATGACGACGCAAGGGACAAGGAGATCCAGTCGTGCCAGCGAACACTGAAGCCTCGGGCGCGTAGGTTGTCTAGGAGGTAGGTCCAGGAAACCGAATCGACAGCTTTTTTGAGATCCAGCTTGAGAAGAAGGGCGGGAGAGTTGGATCTATGGAGCGATTTGGCCCTGGATTGGACCAGAAGGAAGTTTTCTTGGATTTGCCTTTTCTTAATGAAGGCGCTCTGACAAGGGGAGATGAGGTCATTCATGAAGGGGGCTAGCCTGGAAGCTAGTATCTTGGTGAGAAGTTTACCCACACTGTGGATAAGGCTGATCGGGCGGTAATCAGATGCTGAGAGTGGGCTGTCTTTTTTGGGCAGAAGGACAATGAGTGCAGAATTAAGACCAGCTAGCCCAGAGCTGTCAAGATTGAAGAGGCATTGGAGCGCCGCGAGCAGATCAGCAGAAATGAAATCCCAGCAAGCCTTGAAGAAATTCCAGGTGAAGCCATCTGGCCCGGGAGCTTTGTCATTAGGAAGCGAGAAGAGCACCTTCTTTAGTTCTTCGAAGGACAGAGGGTTTTCTAAGGAGGTGAGGTCAAGGGATGGCAGCCCAAGGAAGTCCCAATCGAAGGCGCGCTGTGTGGGCGGGTGGGCCACGGAGGATGCTTCACCAAAGATTGCACTGAAGTGCTGAAAGAGGACGTGGGCCCTAGCCTGGAACTCTGTGTGCAAACCAGACTGCTCTGGAGGGAGTGAATGAGGTTCCTACAACGACGTCCATTAGCCCTTAGGTGAAAATACTTGGTGTTTGCGTCGCCGAGCCTGAGCCAGGTTAGATGTGAACGCTGCTTCCATTTGATCTTCTCAACGGCGGAGAGGCCCAAGACACGAATTTTGAGAAGCCTTCGGAAGGAGACCTCCTCGACCGACAGAGTACGAGATTCCATGGCTACGTCGAGTAGTCTGATTACCTCAGAAGCAAGAGAGAGCTGAAGCTTAAAATCTCCCACCTGGGCACGACTCCAGGCCTGCAGAGCGGAGGCAGTGGAAGAAAGCTTGTGTTTGAGGCGAAGCAACGGATGGGAGGGCAACGACGGAGATGAATGGCACCAGGTCTGCTTAGCGAATTCTAGGAAGCCATTTATGGAAAGCCAGAAGTTTTCGAAGCGGAAACGACGCGGAGGCCTGGGGAGCTTTTCGGCAGTGAGGAGCAGGAGGCAATGATTTGAGGCAGAGGAAGATAGAGGCAAGAGGGAACAAGATGGGAACAAGAGCTCCCACGCGGCATTAGCGAAGGCCCGATCAAGTCGGACGAGGGTAGGATTGGACTGCTCATTACTCCAGGTGAAACGCCGCCCCGCAAGGTTGATTTCACGAAGGTAGCAGTCATCAATAGCAGAGCGGAATCGATTCATGAGCCTTCTATTGAGGTTGAGGTTGTTTTTTTATCGGAGGCTTTGTAAATCAAGTTGAAATCCCCTAGGATGAGCCAAGGACCCGCAAAGTAGGTGGAGATGGTCCGAACTTCCTGAAGGAAGAGCAGCTTGGCCGCATCATCTGATGGACCGTAGACATTCAAGATGACCCAACTAGGCTGGCCGTCTATTGGACAAACACGGGCGGAAATGGAGTGATGTAGGAGCAAGGGGTCAGAAAGGTGAACTCGCGTGTCGTCCCAAAGGAGAAGCAGACCGTCCCTGGTGCCAGTAGCCGGGATTTGAAGCGCCCCACGCAGCCTGTGACCCGAGGTTTCCAGGAGGATATGGGGTGTCGGGTTGGCGAGTTTGGATTCTTGGATAGCGAGGATTGTGGGGTCATCTCGGTGGCGTCGAGGTAAAGATACATTGCAGCGCCTCGAGCAGGTCTGTAGAGATGAATGACCAGCAGGCCTTGAAGAAATTCCAAGTAAAACCATCTGGCCAGGATGCCTTGTCGCTAGGAAGAGCGAAGAGGATAGCTTTTAACTCTTCGAGAGTGAGGGGAGCATCAAGAGCTGAGAGGTCCGTCGTGGGTAAAGCCAGGAACTCCTAGTTGAAGGACTGGTGCGGGGAAGTTTGGGGGGCGACCGAGGATTCACCGAAGATTGCGTTGAAGTGTTGGTGGAGGGTAAGGGCCTGGTCGTGGAACTCAGTGTGAAGACCACTGTTCGTTTGGAGGGAATGGATGTGGTTCCTGCGCCGACGGCCCGGAGGCCACTAGCTAGCGTGTGTACTAGGGATGGCAATGAGTACCCGATACCCAATGGTTATTTACTCTATTAGGGTACAGGTCTAGTATGATGATCATATCCATGAGTATGTTAATGGGAAAAACCTTCACCCATTGGGTATGCGGCTATGGATATGTTCTACTGCCACTCATACCCGTTTGCCCGTGTACTCTTGTACTTGTAGCAAATGACAGTTGACAAGCACCACAATCAGGCTAATCGGAAACCCATAGCAATTTCCCAAGCCCAGCACTGCAGTCTAGATGCCCAACCGAGGTATATTCACAAGACTTCACAGTTCACATGCAGCTGCATCGTCCCTAACTAGCTAACCCAAATCTATTCTAGGCGGGAGGTGGCGGCGCCCTCAGAGGAAGATGGGTATGAGTGACTCGTTTGGTACCCGTCGGGTGAAAAATACCCAACGGGTTTGGGTACAGGAAAAATGTATAAAAGTAGTGATCAGCTTCCGCTAGCTAGCGTGTGTACATGAATGTTTGCATAGCTAGCTTAGCCAAAACCCACAAGCGTGCACATGCATGGAAGTCGATCGGCGTACGACACACACACACACACACACACACACACACATACATACATACATACATACATACATACATACATACATACATACATACATACATACATACATACAGAGATTCCCTATACTACTTCTAGGTTTGGCTACACCATAGAAAATAACTATATAATACAATACGACCAAATACAATTTTTGCAGCAACTAACTATGAATCGTTACCTTTGTTTGCTGTAGCGATCGATGGTTAATTCTTATAAAAGTTATAGTTACATGTGGTGTATTTATAGTTATTTTTGGCGGTGTAACTACACCCCGGTGTAGTATAGTGGGACCGTGTGTGTGTGTATGAGGAAAGCTATTATACTCTCGGGAGTACACAGTGGTGAACGCTTGACTAAATTGGAGGGGGGGCTAGGCTAAGAATATCGAACACCCAAAAACATACATTTCAATGTCTAATGCAGTTTAAATTCATACAAAATTAACTAAGTGTGATGAAATAATACTTTGGCACATAGTAACATACCTTAAATGCACTAACTATGACTCGGAGTTGGAGGCAAATCCATTCGACGAGTCTTCATCTTTTGGACGAGGTATATTCACAAGACTTCACAATATGTTGTTCACAGTTCACATGCAGCTCCATCGTCCCTAACTAGCTAACCCAAATCTATTATAGGCGGGAGGTGGTAGCGCCCTCACAGGATGATGGGTATGGGTGACTCGTTTGGTACCCGTCGGGTTAAAAATACCCAACGGGTTTGGGTACGGGAAAAATTTGTAAAAGTAGTGATCAGCTTCCGCTAGCTAGCGTGTGTACATGAATGTTTGCATAACTAGCTTAGCCAAAACCCACAAGCGTGCACATGCATGGAAGTCGATGGCGTATGACACACACACACACATACATACATATAGAGATTCCCTATACTACTTCTAGGTTTGGCTACACCATAGAAAATAACTATATAATACAATACGACTAAATACAATTTTTGCAGCAACTAACTATGGATAGCTACCTTTGTTTGCTGTAGCGATCGATGGTTAATTCTTATAAAAATTATAGTTACATGTGGTGTATTTATAGTTATTTTTGGCGGTGTAACTACACCCCGGTATAGTATAGCGGGACCGTGTGTGTGTGTGTATATATATGAGGAAAGCTATTATACTCTCGGGAGTACACTGTGGCGAACGCATGACTAAATTGGAGGGGGGCTAGGCTAAGAATATCGAACACCCAAAAACAGACATTTCAATGTCTAATGCAGTTTAAATTCATACAAAATTAACTAAGTGTGATGAAATAATACTTTGGCACATAGTAACATACCTTAAATGCACTAGCTATGACTCGGAGTTGGAGGCAAATCCATTCGACGAGTCTTCATCTTTTGGAAACGATCCATAATTTCACCATCATCAATAGCCTTGAATATCTCTCTCTCAGTGTAACAGACCATCAAATCACTGAGCCAACAATCAGAGACTTTGTTTCGCAAGTTAGTCTTAATAATCTTCATCGCTGAGGATATTCTTTCAACAGATGCAGTTTCCACAGGGAGTATCAACGTTAGCTCAATATCAACGCTATATTTTTCAAGTTCAACCATTTTCTCTGCTAGCATAGCAACATCACAACATTCATGAAATTCTACACATCAGCGCATACTGAGAATGTAGTTGTAAAGTTGGGATCTCAACAAAATGTGATCTTCAAAGGAGAAATCATCGGTATAAATCTCCGCAAGTCGCATAAGCTTGTCCACATGAAAATTTTGAAATGAATTACTTGGATCAAGAGAAGACATGCATATCAATAGCTCTGTAGATACTTCATTGAAACGATGGTCTAGTTTAGACTTAGTGGCATCCATAACAACATAGAAGATATCAATTCTATAAAAATGATCAAGAGTCACTGTATTGCCACGTCATGTCATTCGATCCATAACTGATGTGGTGTCATCCAAATTTGGAACTGAAAAGCCATATGTTTCACAAAAGATTTTAGCCTTTTGAAACAATGACTCCCATCCATTATCTCTCGTATTTTGCAAGTTCTCTTTCACATCCAAAATGAGACCCATGGCATGAACAATACCTATATTCTTTCTTTGAAATTCATTTGACATGTCATTAGTGAAACCCAACAAAGCTATCATGAAATATAAGATAAACACAAACTCAAAAGTTTCCATTTTTTTATCAAACCATATACTCCATCGGCATTAGAAGGTTGGCAACTATCATCACTAACAATTTCTAATAGCTCTCATGTTGCCTCCCACATTTGATACAATCGAATCAAGATTTTATGATGTGAGCCCCATCTAGTATCTCCAGGCCTAGTTAGAGAAGTTTGTTAATTCAACCCTGTTCCAGTTGGAACCAAGCCACTCTCTACCTTTTGCAATAAGATTTCACGTTGTTTTTCGATAAGAGCATCATTTCTTTTGCAGGAGGAACTAACAGCGCTAACTATTAAAAGAACATAATTGAAAAAATCGGCAACAACTTTAATTCCACTTGAAACAGTGAAGGCTACTAGTTGCAATTGGCGGGCAAAGCAGTGAACATAGAAATCATACGGGTCCATCTATGCACAAAATACGAATGCAAGGTTCTCTTCTTCATCTATTCAAATTTCAACGAAATATTATTTCAATCAGCCACTGTCCACACTTTACAGTCCACTAGATATCTAACATAGCAATTGACTAATTGAGTTGAGCATATCTAACAAAGCAATTGACTAATTGAGTTGAGCATATCTAACAGAGGCTTACTGCTGTGGTGCAGACCACAAACTCGGAGAGCAATAGCAAGTGGCACTAGGGCGCAGCTTCGGGACGAGCGGCGGCGACGACCGGCAGCAAGGAGGTGGCGGCGCAGGGTACCTCTGTGGCATAGCCGG
Organism: Raddia distichophylla; assembly: GCA_005191435.1. Classification (NCBI taxonomy): domain Eukaryota; kingdom Viridiplantae; phylum Streptophyta; class Magnoliopsida; order Poales; family Poaceae; genus Raddia; species Raddia distichophylla. The sequence goes on along the minus strand of SPJY01025203.1, from coordinate 592,423 downwards.
CTATCTCCGCGGCGGCAACGGGGCTGCTCCGACCATGGCGGCGCCAGCTTTAGGGGACGTGAGTGGAGGAGGACGTGGGGAGGGAAGGGAGAGGGTGGCTATGGTTTCGGGGTGGAAGAGGACAGCAGAGCTTGAGGTCCATCCATGGCGGCTGCTAGGGTTAGGGATTTTTGCCTAGGGAGGGAGAGCGTGCCCAGTGGGGGAGAGAGGAGCAAGGAAGAGAGGCGGGGTGCGGGAGTGGGGCGAGGGAACCGACCGATTGATCTCCTCCTTACCCAATCCTGCATGCTGTGGGAAACTACAAGCTAGAGGAGGTGTGGGGAGAAGTATGGGATGGGAAGGAGGAGATCGGACGGGTGAAGGAAAAGTGGGTGCATTATAGTTATAATACTTATAGGAGTAATGTATCCATACTCTCTCTATATATCTTTTGCGTTCAATAATTCCGTCCTAGCATATTATTAATTCAACAACCACCGGGGACGATACCCAACTATATATATGCCTACGTACGCTCGTCGAGACGTCGATTCAATGGCCACCGTTAGCTATCTGCATGCGCGTGAGAAAGAACATGCATGGTAGTTAGTTGGGGATGCATGATTGATGAATGCTGCATGTACAAGCCACTAATTCCGGGCACTCTAGTTATGTTGCTCAAGTTGGAGTTTGATCTAACGTATGAACCTGCGGCAGATATAGCTAGCTAGCACCTCTTGATTGGCATCTTTCCCAGCTCAATCAAAATGCTGATACATATATGGTGCTTTTGTCCTTTTGGTTCGCGGTTTGATTTAGTTTTGTTCAGTTGAATTAAAATCTATAATTTTTATACAGTATATTCGGGGCTTCGTGGGATTTAACATTTTTTTATTTTTTCTAGACCTCTTTTTGAAACACCTCAACTTTTAACTCAACCAAAACAAACCAAATCAAACTTGAAGCAAAGAGAACCTTTGTTCACTGTGTGGTACAAACTCCAAGACCACAGATCATCTTTTGGCGCATTGTGCTTTCTCTAAAATGAACTGGTGCGAGTTATTGCAAGAGTTGCAGTTTTTCCAAATCGTTCTGCCTCCTTTGCGATTGCAAAGCCTGGGTGGCTGGTGAATTATGTCAACAAAGATCCCAAAAGAGGTTTGGCTTCGATGGTCCAATGGCTTAAACCTGTTGAAATATATATATCGAAGGAAAGAAATAACCGGATCATCAACTCCAGTTATAGCTCACATATCCTAAGTGTTGGGAATTGCGCCAGTGCAAGATCACAAACAACACCAGTCAACACGATGTTTGGTAATGCAGTTCGGCTTTCGCCTACATCTACGGGGCTCTGATTATGCACGCTCCTCCCAAATCCATAATACCGCAGCACACCGGCTAACCAGGTCACGACCACATACCGGCCGCTGACCTCCTCTTGCCTATGCTACTATTTTGAGGTCGTTCGTCATGGTTACACTAGGGCTGCCTCCCTTTATATAGTGGAGGCCTGGATCAGGATAGAGTCCGACTTTAACACTAACCAACCCTGCCTATTACAACATAGAGTCCTTATAACCTACTCGTACACATATTCGACACAATACCTAACAAACTCCACCTTGGAGAATATGGTCTCTCCACCTTGAAGTCGTTCCAGCGTTTTGCACGAACCTTGTACCCGGTCTCTGGTTGATTCCTCCTTTAGATATTTGTTTGACTCCCCTTGAATTTACACCTCTAGATCCAATATTTGAGTCCTCGAGCAGGCTTCCCAGCCCGCCACCATGCACCACGTCCGTGCACAGCAAAACATGCCGCACCCTGGCTATCCGCATCCACGACACAGCTTCGCCCTCAGTGTCGTGACGCAGCGCCTCCTGTGCAACATCCGGTCGCATCACTGCTCCTGCCGTTCTGATCTATCCGGCATCCATCCGCGCTTGCCGGTCTGATTGCGGACGCCGAGGTCGTCGCCGTCGCCTGCCGACCTCGCCGGCTACTTTGTCGGCCCTTGATCACCTGGCCTTGGTAGAACCCCGCCAACGATAGCCCATAGAACGGTTCGAGCCTCCAGCCCGAAGTGTCCGATACCACCGATCGAATCGCCGATCGTCGCCATGCTCCACCTTGCGCCGATAGAGCATTTTCTGCGGCTGCCGTGTATGCATAAACCTCGTGTCTTCTCCTAGATCTTCCGCATGATCAACCTCGTCAACCTGGCTCTGATACCACTTGTTGGGAATTGCGCCAGTGCAAGATCACGAGCGACACCAGGAAACACGATGTTTGGTAACGCAGTTCGGCTTTCGCCTACATCTGCGGGGCTCTGATTATGGGCGCTCCTCCCGAATCCATAATACCGCAGCACACCGGCTAACCAGGTCACGACCACATGCCGGCCGCTGACCTTCTCTTGCCTATGCTACTATTATGAGGTTGTTCGTCATGGTTACACCAGGGCTGCCTCCCTTTATATAGTGGAGGCCTGGATAGAGTCCGACTCTAACACTAACTAGCCCTGCCTATTACAACACAAAGTCCTTGTAACCTACTCGTACACATATTCGACACAATACCTAACACCAAGTGCTTCAACTAATCAAGCTTGACATGTTCAACTGGAATAATGCTTCCGGCGTTTTTGATGATCATGGTTGAGTAGATGTTGCTGACTTGCTGTTGCTTCCGGCTCCATTTCTGCCAATTGGTGTTGTTCATTGTCATGTCCAGCTGTTGGCTAAGCTTCATTTTTTTAGCTCTATTTTTACTGTTTTTAGTTCAGCTCTTTGTATATGTTCTTTTTTACTGTTTTCTCTTCTATCTATGAAGCTTAGGCAGAGCTCTTGCAGATTTTCAAAAAAAAATAAAGTAATGAATACTTTCTGTAGGTGTGGTTTTCCTTTTCCTTCTGAATTTGTTTTTGGTTAGAATCCCATAGATAGGGTTGTTGAGAAAGAACCAACCACACATGCCAGGATCGTGCTATATGGATTTTTCTAGCTAGGGTACGTACGCAGCATGGTATATGGTGGAGCACCATCCGTTTGAGCTAGCTTCTTATTTCAATCTGTCTAGGCTCGAGAAGTCAGTAATGAATCACTGAATCTTCTCAAGCAGGGCTCTAGCTTGAACAGAAACTGCATATGCTCCATATATTGAAACTTGCGTCTTTGCAAGTTGTCTTTGCATCGAAGTGGCAGATTATAACTAGCCGTGCCTCTAGTAGGATGGATTTCCCGTGTCATCGATCTCTCTCTGATATACTAGTACTAGAACACGCTTATCTCACGATCGAATTAAGGCGGGAGATCTTACGGTTTTGATTGTTAATAGTAGTAAATACGCGCGCGCACTACGGAACGTATGCTACAGAGAAGGGCCGCGTTTTCTTCCCTTTTTGGGCCTAGCGTAGATTGGGCTGGAACAGTTCCAGACGGCCCGAGAGTGGTGAGCGGAGAGCTGGGTTCGGGCCGAAGGGATCAAGGGATTCTGTCGAGATGGGATTTCCGCCCATGTACATGTCAACCTCAGTATATACCTTAACAAATCTATCTATTAGAATTAACTAGCTTACAACCCCGTTGCACGGGACATAAAGACAATAAAATATACCACGCATACTCTTATTCGACATATTCATACTAATGCATATGATACAACGTACTGTGTGTATATACAATATAAGAATAAAGTGACCACAAAAGACTCTTCGTCTAAAAGGACTTGAACATACTCTGATTCTATTACTACTATTTGCTAGCTTCTCCCCTTTCAAATATTAACATGAAGTTTTTGTAGATGAAATAGATTTGGTGAAATTTGTTAAGTATGGCTATGTAGAGCAATAATAAATTAAACATAATGTATAGGAAAGAACAAAAAGAAAACCCAATGAAACACAACAAGAGAGACTTTAATTGGATATAATCACTGGTTCACCATTCTATTAGATATAATTGTAACTATGGTTCGGCAAAAGGCACCCATTCAGATACAACCAAACTTGAATACTATTTTTATGAGCCTCTATTATAAAAAAATGGTTAAGGCTTGTATTTTGCCGCCTTCTTAAATTTTTTCGGCGGATAATTTTTTTTTGAAACCATGCAATTGTAGTTCTATTTTGGTAAGGTTTATTTTTTGTAGAATTTTTTTAGTTTGCCGCAAAAAACCTAGAACAAAAGCAAAGGATAAATTATTTTTAATTCATTTTCAAATTAAACCCTAGGCTTCCTAGAAATGGCTAGCTCTTTTGATGAAAACCTAAAAAAAAGTGACCTGGGGTGGCTGGGATTTGAACTAGGTGCTTGGGCGCAGCGTGGCCTCGAGACCAAGTGAGCAGCTCCCGTGCGCTACATAGGCCTAGGGAAGAAAAGAGAAAGTAGGAGAGAAAAGGGAAAAAAAGATGAAAAATGCGGTGCGGCTGGGATTCTAATCTAGGCCTCCAATACGAGCGGCAGCCCGTGACCAACCGAGCAAACTGCACACATTGCTTTGGTAGGAACAGTAAAAATCTTTTTATAGATAAAGTTTAAATGGGCGGTCGGATGCACCCAATGGTCATGATCGAACGGCTGATTGAGAGGCACCGTTGCAAAAAACAGTGATTTATACGTGTCAGGAAGGGGTGAATCGACTGTAGTTTTATAGGTAAGGATGGATATGGTAACTCCGTTTAACTCTACCGTGCTTTATGTATATAATAGATTCATTTAGTTTTATTTTAACTATAGCCTTCTTTCTATTTTTTATTTTGAATTTATCTAACCTTTTGTTTTAGTTTGTAGTTGATATGGAATCTTTTTATTAACCTGACATAGACTCTTATTTATATTAATCTGATATAGGCTAGTTGTTGAGGATTGGATCGTGCTGTCGAGCACCACTTACCATCATGGGCCTCTAACATGACTAACTTGACTCTCCTGCTGGCATGGGGCAACTCTCGACCAAGGGATAGCCGCGTGGCACCACCCATGAAGACCCCGCCAATGCACCGCATCTTTGACCAGGAAAATAGTGATCAACAAGACAATACAACCTTGATAGAAAGGCGATTGCGCAGAGGAAGCTTGCCTCTCTTTTCCTAATGACCAATATAGAGGAGCTCCACACACATAACACAAAAGGAACTTACACTCTGTAACACACACACACACCCCTAGCTCCTCGAGCGAGTTTCATATTGCTCAAGGACTACTCCTTTGTATTATCTCCAGCATAATGATGGAAGGCTAGATGTAGGGTTGCTATCCCAATGGTGGGAGGCCTGAATCATGGTAAAAAAATATTTTATGGCTTGCTCGAATCCATCATGTACTCTCTCACCTACGAATGCCCTAGTATGTTGCGGGATGTGTCTTGTTGATCCCTTTATAATAAGTAGGCTTGGCATCTTGTGAGCTCTGGCTCCTAATCTGGCGACACATGGTGCCTCAATCAGTTGGCTCCTATTTTAGTTATATAACGAGCATGGTGTCCCCTACATTGCTCTTAAGTGGTTAGACTTGAATCAAGAGACCTTGCTCTGATACCAATTGAATGATCGAGATGTAGCCTAGAGGGGGTGAATAGTTTACAAAGTTTCAACAAAATAATTAGCACAACAAAAAACAATATCGGATGTTCCAATGTTTATATCTGATAGTCCGATATGGATCGGACTATCTGGTATGGAATTATACTATTCGATATTGCTAAAACTAGGGTTTGAAGCCCTTTAGCAATTTCATGGATACCACCTGCACAAAAAGGGGTTAGAGACAAATAAATAAGTAAATCAAGACAAGTAGACCAAAAAGCACAAGGAGACTCGTAGAAGTTGTTCACAAAGTTCGGATCTTTGAGTAGATGCTACATCTCCGTTGAGGCAGCTTGGTCACACTTGAGCCGGAGTCCCTCTTGACCCTTTGCCTCCCGAGTTGCACTAAGCACTCTCGATTTCACTATTTGAATCCTTCCCTTTGGGGAGGCGAATCCAGCCTTCACAAACGGTCCCCGACTACCACACCAAGTCCCGGTGGGTCTAGGGCGACTCCTAGCCGTTTAGGTGCCCTCAAATTCCAAAAGTACCAAATCCGACGAAAAACCGACTTGAAGATGGGGCTAATTAAATGCTCCAGGATGAAGCTTGATCAATATAAATCACTTAGATCTAGCTTCTCCACTCTCACAAGGATGCAATCAATGAGATTTGAAGTGAGAGAGAGAGAGAGGGAAGGTGAGGAACTAGGGTTGCATTAAGTGCTCAGCTGAAGTTAATATGAAAAAGAAACCCTAGCCTGTGGGATAGGAGGGGAATAAATACTCCCACCCACAAACTAGCTGTTTGCTAGTGACAGACATTAGATAGTCCGATGTTACCTATCGGATAGTCCAATATAAAAGTGAGTGAAACTCGACGCAATGGCTATTTTTGTGGTTCTGGAATGATTCTAAAGATATTCAAATAAGAATCAATCAATAAGGAGTCAAGTCATATTGGATAGTGCGATAATATTATCGGATAGTCCAATATTTTTGGGATATGGAGACAGAGAGGGGTCGATTGAACCACATCGGAACATTCTAGGGAGAATATCGGATAGTTCGATATTTTTTTGCGACGTCAAGACAGAGAGTGGTTGATCGGACCAAGGATCGGAACATTCCGGTACACATCAGATATTCCGGTTGAACATTGGATGGTCCGATATGTTTTTAATCAAAACACTCAAGCTTGATTGGTGGATAGAATATGTCAAGATTCATCTACCGTCAACACCTAGACCATTTAGAAATGGTTTTCCGTCGCATCCCTCTTAATAGTACGGCATGTCCTTAGACTCAAATTAAATTAAAAGATCTAGTCTAAACTCTACACACTGTATTCTCATTTTGTCTTTAAAGACTCCGTTAGCATCCCATATTCTTTCATAACTTTAAAATATGTAAATAAACTCATTAAACACATTAATTCTTTAATTGTCCGTCATTTATTACCAAAACCTACGTAGGGCTTAGATGCACTTTCATAATACCATCATAGTGGGGTCAGATTATAACGGTACACAATACACCTATGTCGTTGTTCCTAGTGCCTGCATGTAGGGCCCACATGAGGAGACGTTATTGCTAAGTCCGGTCCCGTTCTTTGCTTAAAATAAGGTTGGAACTATTTTTAAAAGCTTTTTAATGGTTGTTCTCACAGAGAAAAAAATGTAACATATGTTTAGTCTCTCGAGGCTCTTTTGAAGTCTTCGACCTTTTATATTATAATTTATCGTAGCTTTTCAGCTCTATTAAAAAGGGTGGAAGTCGTTTGGTTTGAGGAACAGAAGACTCCGAGAACCATCCGATCAAAGATCGAAGCTGGGGCTAATGTTTGGTTTATGTAACATTGTAGGCCAATATGTAACCTCCTCCTAGGAAGGCCATTGGACGAAATAATGAAACAAACACGTATTAAACTGACCAAAACCATCCGATCCGAATTCACCCTTCAAATTTAAATCTTTTGTTTAAGATTTATTTCTGTCGGTTTTCAAGCGGCTAGCTATGAAAACTAAAAGGCTCAATTTTTTTATGCCATTGCAAAGTTAGATTGACCCCTACATGCCATTGCAAAGTCTTTATTCTGATATACTATTGTAATTATTTTTTACTGTCTTCTATGCCATTGTTGAACAAAATCCGTTAGGCCAACCTTTTTCATGTATAAAATGATGCTTTTTACCATGGTTTTTAATCCCATCAAATTAGAAATTTAACCAAAATTTGAAATTTTATAATCTTTATTGAATGCACAAAAAAGAAAATCTGACTGAAACAAAGAAATTTAACTATAAGAATTTAAAATTTTAAAATCTGACTGAAAAAATAAACATTGGTTGAAAATTTGAAATTATTCCTCATTTTTGAAACCTAGTCAAATTTCAATTTGAAATTGACAAAATTTGATTCTTTTGAAACCCGTATGACTTTTAAACTTTGAAATTTGACCAAATTTTATATTTTTGAATTCAAACAAATTTCTAAATTTCACATTTGACCAAATTTGATTTTTTAAAAATGACAAAAAATTGTAATTTAAACTAATTTTAAAATTTTAAAATCTGACCAAACATTTAAATTCTAAATCTTAATTTTTTTTATCAGATACAGATTTAGATTTATTTTAAAATTTTAGTGAACTTTTATGGTCAACAAGGATAATATGGGTATTATCTGAGTTTTCTAACGATGTAATTAACAGAATGACAAATAAAACAGTAGAAATGAATTGCAGTGGCATATATGGTAGCAACGATTTTGCGATATGATCGACATTGCAATTCAAACCATTGACATATAGGGTATTTCAAAAAAAAAAGAAAAAAAGAAGGACACTCCTCGGTTTTTGGCCGGTTCGGTTGAATGAACCCTATCCCTGGTAGACGCCGCGTCGCTCTCTGTTCCAAGCTCTACTCTCCCCAGGTAAAATTCCAAACTTACACTGCATTGTGCATGCCAAATACACTATGCGCATGCGTACATATAACATGACATATATATATAAGTCGCTAGCCTAGCCAGGACCCCCATGGCCCAACCAAAGCTGCAACCACCGCGGAATATGTAGCAGGTCAGGTCAGGTTAATTTCTATGGTTACGTCGGTGCAATCATGCATGGTGCATATCATATGCACCAAGAACGAAGGTGCAGGTTGCACCACCTTCTTTCTTCTCGTGAGGAAGATAACAAGGATATATCATGGAATTATATTCTCTTCATCTCCATGCTTTTCTTAATAGGTTAATGTTGAGAAAGAAGTAATAATTCTGAGCATGCATGCACCCAATGCTCTCCTTGTATATACCATATGAAAATTATCTGAGAACACATATTATCAATCTTTTTTATCGTTGGACCCCTACATATCTCATTTTGCATCCAGCGACCCTGAGGCATTCATGGTTGGTGGAATTTTAACCCCTTGAGAATATATAGTTTTGTATCCACGCATGTGCCACATCAACACCACCTATAAAGTGGAACTAGCGAAATGGGGAAGAAGAGAAGCAGCGCCAGCGGTGCCTGTCCTTTTGAATGTGCTTGACTAGTCTGACACAATCCGGCGTCACCCTTCGCCCCTCTCTCACTTCCAGTCCCACCTCACGAACTATTCCTACCAGGTGGCACCGATGTGGCGTACACATGGACACAAAACCGGCCTCAGGAAGCTAAAAGTCCACCAATGCTGAATGTCGAGAGTTATGCAAAATAAATTGTAAGCGCTTGTGATAAAGTGCTATAATATTTGGGTTTTTAGATAATTTTTCTATATTCTATTATATGGTGCTCAACTTAATTCCCAAGACCACGATTGCCTCGTATGGTATATATATGTTCCCTGTACATTAGTATGTAGGTAGTATGAGCTGATCGGTATTACTATTCCCAACACATACGTAGTAGGGGCTCAGTGAGAAACCGGCGGATTGCATGTAATGTTACTATTTAGAATGCTAAACAAAATAACAAATTCAAGTTGCACCATGCAATAAAAAAAAATGCAAGTACGTGCGTGGCCTTATATATACATGCTAGGGTGGTTAGCGCGCCCTGGCGCGCCGTGGCCAATATGGGATTTTTTTGTGTGAGCAATTAGATAAACGGAAACACTTACCGTCGGCCTCCCGACGCCTCCGGACGCGCCGCGGCCCGGCCCGCGTGAGAGAGATGGAAGCACTGTGCACATGCAAGTGGGGCCCATGGGCATTTAATTTTTTTCGGCGTCTATATTTTTTGACTGGGTGCTCCAATCCACGAACCGTTTGCGCCAATGTGTTCCTCGTAATTTTACGAACAAAATAAGATATATTTTGCCATATAACTCCTCAAACTTATCTGGTGAAACTTGGGGTTCGCCTACTGAAACTTGGGTTTTGCCTACTGATACTCGTAAAACTTTGCCGAATTGTCAAGTTTCATCAGGTTTCATCCAAGTTTTTCAAGTTTCACCAAGTTTCATCATGTCAGTTCAAGTTTCATCAAGTTTCAACAGGTTTCATCCAAGTTTCATCAGGTTACATCGAAGTTTCATTAGGTTTCATCAGAACTTGGCCAAGTTTCATTAGAATACGGTCAAGTTTCGCTAGTGTAGATGTAAGTTTCATAAGTGCCTTCTCATAGTTCACATAAAAAAATTGAAAAAATGAAAAATTCAAAAAATTCAAAAAGTATTTCAAATGGGTTGTTCTTAATTTTAGAAGAATTATAAAATTTATTCCATGAATTTTGAACACTGTTTGAATTTTGTACAAAAATCGGAAGCTTAATTGAAAATTTGATCAACCAACGGCTCGTTATCTAGTCGCTTTGCTAGTCGCTGCGTCCGGCGTCGGATTGGCGCGGTAGGATCGATCCGACGGCGCGGGCTGGTCCGGATGGAGCGCCAGGCGTCGGACGTCCGACGCCTGGCGCTGCCCTTAGATAAATAGTAGCAGGGGATGAGAGTGATAGGATTGCGGGCACAGGAGCTCCGTGGGCTGGGTGGGCCTGTATAAAACCATAGTTGGGTGGGTTTTTTTTTGAGCTAAAGGGCAGGTCCTCTGCCATTTCATTAAGTAGAAGAGAACATCACTGTACAAAAGAGAAGAGAAACAGAGAAACAGAGGAGGGGAGAGAAGAGGGGGAGGGGGGCGACCAGCACCGCCAACAACGCGAGGGATGCAAGGCTACAAACAACACAATGCTGTCAGCAACAGGGCAGACGCCCAATCACGACAAGACTGTGATCGCCACCGCCGAACGAGATGCACGGACGAAGACTCTCGCCACCACCGCACGGCATGCGCGGACGAGAACCGCCACCACCGTGTGGGATGCACGGAAGAAGACCACCGCCACCACCGGTCAGGATGCATGACCACAACGAGTCGCTAGAGGACGCCTGCACCATAAGACAAACGAAGGGAAGACGCAGCCGCCACCACCAAGCAAGGCCACCCAAGACACCACATCCGCTGAGCCGAGCCTGCCAAAGCCTTGAAGACAAAGCCTTCAACAAGGGAACGATGCCAAGCATGCCGCCATCGCCTGGTCAGAAGAATCGGGTTTGCACCCCAAGGCTTCAACAGGAAGGGGGACGCACACGACGATGCCTCCAACGAGGGGAGCGGGGCACCAAGATCGGTGTCGCCATTGCCGACCCGAATGGGCTAGGTTTTCACCTGGCGAGCCTCCCGAGGTTACTCAGACAAGAGGTAAGTGCGCAGGCGAAGTCGATGAGCCACCAGCCAAACCAAGCCCCCACGAAGCCCGCGCCGAGCACCAAGGGCACCACAACCGCAAGGGCACCGACTAACGTATCAGCCGTGCCATAGCACCGCGCCGCCGCTGAAAACCCAAGACGCCACGCCGACAAAGAAGGCCGTCGTGTTCCAGCCACCGCCACCTAGGCAAGCCTCCTCAACGCCACGCCGGTTCCACAAGGAGAGATGGGAACAACACATGGCATGGGGAGGATGACCTGTAAGGGCGGGGGGGAGGAGGGGGGCAAAGCAACGCCGAGCAGCACACCGACGGCACGTGGATGACAGCGACGAGGAGAGGTGGTCGAGGACGACACCCCATGGCAGGCGAGCTCAATAGAAGCCAGATCCGGGCATAGATCTGGCCTCCCCTCGGCCGGAACCGAGCGTAAAAAGGCAAAGAACACCGAAGAACACAACAGGAAAAGGACCTACACGCGAACCTGTGAGGACCTGGAAGCGACACAAGAAATACCCCTCCCCCCCCCCCCCCCCCCGGAGGGGCACGACACGGATGGGCCGATTTGCCTTGGCACCCGCAATCGGATGGCCAACGCTGAGTGTCGTGCTTCAAGCAGGTGCAGCAGGACTGGTGTCGCGCGCGGAACACAACTGCTCGCGCGTTGTATATGTAATAGATAATAATAGATATAGATGTGTGTTGTAGTGACCTCATATTGTAATATATCATCTGTGTTCGTATATTGATTGTGAAGGATTAAAAAGTAAGTCCATGATGTATGGTTAGAGAGCCCTGCTATATATGAGTACGTAAGCACGTACCGTGCATTCGATATATGTAGTGGCACGTACTTGGCATTGCAAGTTCAAGGCCCTTTTTTTTTCTACCGCTAATCCATTCTAGCTAATTATGGTTTAAAAGATTAGTTTTTCTTCTGTTGTGCTACAAATCTACAGCACTAGTACGTAGTACCACTCTGGTTCGCCAAAGCACTAATAGGGAATGGGCCTTTTATCCCGGCATAAATGTCCTGGTTAACTACAAACTCGAACTGATGGTGGTATCAGTACTGGTTCATGGCTACTGGGCCAAAAGCATGATTTTTTGAACACATTAATTAGTTTCGGTTCGTGTCATGAACCGGGATAGAAGAGCGCTTTAGCAGACGGGTACATGCCATCTGGCATGGGCACACACACTACACCACGTACCATTTTTAGCTACAAACCAAACTGACGCAAAAAAAAGTCTTTTGGCGACACAAAGTCTATCGGTAAAATATTTCCCGACAGACAGCCAACTGCCACTATAAGTCCTCTCAGGAAAGGTTTTTCCCGACAGACTTACTTTTACCGACAGACCGTCCGTCCCAAAAAAAACTATCTTTACCGACAGACTTATTTATACCGTCAAACCTGTTTTATCAGCATATATGTAATACTCCGGCCCGATCTGTTGTGAGACCCAGGGTGAAAGTGGATATCCGAATTGTCTGAACAAATTTGGCATTTTCAAATAGATGTAGAACGAATTTGGTGTTAAGTTTTTATGCATTTTAACAAGCTCATTACCAAAAAAAAAGAATACCAAACCAGATGAAAAAATTTACGCCTTATTTGCTTCCTAGAGAGAAAAAGATCAAAAAAATATCCGAATCCGAATCCGAATGCTATCTGAATTTCTTATCTATCATCTAAATAAATATAGAATGAATTTGGGGTTCATTTTTTATGAATCTTAACAAGCTCAACACAAAAAAAAAGAATATGAATTTGGATAAAAAAATTATATGTCCTATTTGTTTACCATAGAAGAAAAAAAGACAAAAAAACAGGTATCCGAATACTATCCGTTTTCATCCCTAGACCCATGTGTATGTGATGGTGGGATTAGTCCCATATTGCTAGTGGAGAATGAGTTGTAGTAGCATATAATGCCTGTTGGAGCCAAACATAGTAACCCCAGGTTAACCCTTTTGGACGAAGCGAGGTCGAAAAGTCTAAGTGGGTGCTATGCATGCGTGGGCCAGCCCGTAAGTGGGCTAGGCTCTAAGCGATTTTGGGCCAGGGTGTTACAGATGGTATCAGAGCATCAACCCTCGCTGTGCGGCAGATCGTGTGGGCTGTTGCGTGAGCATATTGCGCATGGCTTGTGTGGGCCCAGAGTGGTCACACGGCATGGCATATGTGTCGGCACTAGACGCACGGCCGTATACCGAGGGGGATCCTGGACATTTGCCGCTTCGGCGGTGTGCTGACGAGGGTGTCAGCCTATTAAGGGTGGGTGAGTGTAATACTCCGGTCCGATCTGTTGTGAGGCCCATGTGGCCCATGTGGATGTGATGGTGGGATTAGTCCTATATTGCTGGTTGAGAAAGAGTTGTGGTACCATATAATGTCTGTTGGAGCCAAACATAGCACCCCGGGTTAACCCTTTTAGACGAAGCGAGGCCGAAAAGTCTAAATGGGTGCTATGCATGTGTGCACCAACCTTGTAGGTGGGCTAGGCTCTAAGCGATTTTGGGCCAGGGTGTTACAGAAAGTGCAATACTCCGGTCCGATCTGTTGTGAGCCCCATGTGGCCCATGTGGATATGATGGTGGGATTAGTCTCATATTGCTAGTTGAGAAAGAGTTGTGGTAGCATATAATGCCTGTTGGAGCCAAACATAGCACCTCGGGTTAACCCTTTTAGACGAAGCGAGGCCGAAAAGTCTAAGTGGGTGCTATGCATGCGTGGGCCAGCCCCGTAGGTGGGCTAGGCTCTAAGAGATTTTGGGCCAGGGTGTTATAGATGGTATCAGAGCAACAACCCTCGCTGTGCGGCAGATCGTGTGTGCTTAGATGCGCGGACATATTGCGCATGGCTTGTGTAGGCCCAGAGTGGTCACACAGCATGGCATATGGGTCAGCACTAAACGCATAGCCTTATTCCTAGGGGGATTTTGGACATTTGCCGCTTAGGCGGTGTGCTGACGAGGACGTCAGCCTTTTAAGGGTGGGTGAGTGTAATACTCTGGCCCGATCTGTTGTGAGGCCCATGTGGATGTGATGATGGGATTAGTCCCATATTGCTAGTTGAGAAAGAGTTGTAATAGCATATAATGCCTGTTGGAGCCAAACATAGTACCCCGGGTTAACCCTTTTGGATGAAGCGAGGTCTAAAAGTCTAAGTGGGTGCTATGCATGCGTGGGCCAGCCCCTAAGTGGGCTAGGCTCTAAGCGATTTTGGGCCAGGGTGTTACAATATATCCCAATTCCCGACAGACGGTGTGTCTAGGAATACATTTGTACCAACAGACTATGCAATAAGATCTTTTTGAGTGGGTGTATAGTTAGGACCGATGACACATAAGCTTTGTACAGGAAGTATACTTATCAGAACCATGGCATGCATATATCTATACAAATGATAAACCATTTCATATCCATACAAATTTCATTGTGTCCAACAAAACATTCAATTCACATAGAACTCAAAGCTCATAAGGTAATATATAGTTGATCAAAATAAACACCGAGGGCAAAGACCGTAGATCTGTCATTTGAGTGCCCAAACTGATTATATATAAATCTTGGAAAGTTCATTGCCAACCCTTTTACAAAAGGCTCATCATAATTAGTTCATGGCAATACGACAAAATGAATAGCTGAGACGATGATGCATCTAATATAGTTTGTCTACTAAATATGCATCCAACATAGGTGTTTACAAAAGGTTTCCATCTAACATTGTTTGACAAATGGATTCCACCAATTGACAGCAGCTCCATGGAATTCATTGCCGCCCCGTAGTTCCATTTTTTCCTAAAAAAAGAACAAGCATTTACTACAAGAACAATAATTTAAGAAGTCAATTCAAACTTACACAATATAATATAGGGGCACGTTTTCCTGCTGTATACGTATGAAATGAGCATAAAAAGAAAATATATGTAGCTTAAAAGCTACCAGCCTATATGTCTGTTTTTCAACATAATTAATAGAAGTATATGCCCAAACTTAACTATGGAATTTGCAGCAACATCAAACAAAATTAACAGAAAAAGATGTTGTTTATGTCATACTATGTATTTCTGCAGTTTTAACATCAATACAATTACTTCAACTTATTTTGATGACATTATAAACCAAAATAGTGAACAAAATATATGCATTTATGTAAAACAACGTACTATTATTATGAACCTAGCAATTCAGGAGACATTGTAGTAAGGAACAAATTCCATAAACCATAGAACATTTAAAGAGAAACAATTACCTATATTTCGAGAGGAAGATGTGTTCGCCTTCATCTGACATAAGTAGAATTAGTTAGCAGAATATAGTTAATCAATGGAACAAAATGAAAGCAATGAGTTGACTAGGTTATTACTTTCTTGGAAGGCCACGCAATGGATAATCCAAGAGCATCCATCATTTTTTCCATCCCATCATACGGACGAGGCAACATAGCATCTCCCTTCATCACAGTGCTGACAACAACTTTATAGTATTCCCACCTGAGGGATTGACCACCCACTATGGTGCTCGGGTCCGTAGAGATATTGTTGCTTTAGCAACAGGGATTTCAGATCTGATAACACCATATAGTATCACATCGATACCACTCTGAATAATAAAACAGTCCGAACTAAGTATAACAAACAAGATTAATGCATCAATATATGAACTGAGTAGAGAAGAAAATATTACCATAAGGTTTGAATCTTCACTGTTAGTGGCTTCACGGTTCCTTTGAGTTGCATATGCAACCTTCTTTAAAGGTGCTTTTTGGACTGCAGCTTGCTTATTACTGATTGTGCCAACATCTTCATGTCGGAGCCCATTGCCATAAGACATAAACTCAGTTGCACCATGATAATAGTTTTCTTCTTCATCAACATATTCTTGGTAACTCTACAACAAACCACAAATAAGTATTTGGTAATTACATGATAATAAATAAAAGCTTTTGATCTAAGCATGAGGTATTTACCAAATGTCGAGATGTAAAACCATGGTGTGAATTTGTGGTTTCGACCTGTTGTCCTATCTGAGCTAACAACATATGTTGCATTTGAATCATTTGCTCCTTCATTTCTTTCTGGAATTGGACCATGCTTTCGGTTAAAGCTGTAAATTGTTGTTTAGATTGCCTATTAAATTCCGTTTGCATTTGAATTCTTGTTGGTATTTTACTCTGTGTTCCAGATGTTCCTACATCTTGAGGAATCGGTCCTAGACCTAACACACGGACACACCCTTTTGGTTCCTTCTCTACACAAACGTGCGCATATATATAGATCACCATCTTGAATAGTTTTTTCCAACAATTCTGGATGCCTTGCAGCAGCTTCTTCGAGTTGTCTCTACAACACAAATTTTATATTTTTATATGGTTGTCACAATATTTGCAACAAAACATAGACATGGCTAAAAGGACTACTAGATAAGCTATATTACATGAATATCAGTAGCGGATCATGAATTGGTAGCATGAAGATATATTTGATTGCCCGCAGACATATAATTATGTATCCATCTTACATTTTATATAGATAAAATGTACAACTTTGGGCCAACTAACTTACAATTATAGGTTGAGATTTTGTTGTAGGATTTCCATTTTTGTGAGAATGCGTTTTGATATAAATTTCATCTCTCCTAGCAGGGTACCCACGTTCCTCAGCCTATAATCAGTAAATTTTTAGAATGTAACAACATCGACTTCAAATAATGCAAGGATAATATTTGATTTCTTACCAATTCATGGCCAACCCGAGCATAACTCTTGCTACCAGATGTATGTACTATAGATAACTGTCACAACCCCAGCTTCACCGGGATCCACTCACAATCCATTGCTAGTCTCAGAGATCAATGCTAACAACTTGCGAGCGACAGTTTGTTGAACATCATCACACAGTCACAATAACTAAGAGAAATTACATATAATGTAAAAGTAATTGTTGCACAACTACTTATTACAATATTTTAATTAAAGATGACATAGTATTGTCCATAATATATATCAGAGTGCGGAAAGTCAAATATGCAAAGGAAAAAGTATGATGATGCTCCAATCCGACCCTTGAGACGACAGCTAGTCTTCTGCGAAGTCCAGAACAAGATCCTCCTGATCCTGAAGATAGACCGAACCTAATCCTTCTCCTGAATACAAATTTATCCGTGGTTTTTGTATAGTGAGTACACGGCTACCCAGCAAGAGTCCTTATAAATGATGCAAGGATAATAACAAGAATAGGGTGGCTATTTTGCATAAACACCTACACTAGTCAAGTTATTTAAAGTGTTGTAAAACAAAGTTGTATAACAATTAATATTGATAGAGATTCCCAAAAAAACACGCAGAGCTCGGCTTCAAAAGCCCCTCTAAAGAATAAGACTTGCCTCGATCAACTCAAACTACACCAATCCCATCAGGTTAATTATTAACACATGAGACTACCATGTACGACCTTCCTCCCCTCCCATAACCGTGGGAACGGCTATCATGATAGTTTTAACTCTGCAGAGTGTAGCACACTTTACCCATAAGCCGAGTGAAACTTTTGTGTCTTAGCTCTTCCTTAGGAGCCCAGACCAAGTAACAATACAAGGCGATTCATTAGTTCCCTCTGTTAACACCGATACCCCCTCTAAGGTTTAGCACTCGGGCCCCCTCTTGAGCCAACGGACCGCAGCCCGATCTTTTCAAAGTAAAGTGTGTTAACAGTCTTCCCTAACTACTAAGCCAGGACTAGCACATGAAGGCCTTACATGCTTAAGCTAGCACTTATGGTTGCGCTTGTTTGGTTTGGCGGGATTGGCACACGCCCAAAGTCCTTAGACCAAGGTGACTACCTCCAACAATCCACAGTCCACAAAACCACCCGACTATGCCACCTTTAGTCAACACACGCCACGTAGGTTTTAGTTGATTAGGTTAAAGTAACTCAGCATCTCCAATCATACCAAGTCACAAGAATAATTAAATGATGAACCTAAATCAACTACCAACCCACGAGCACTAGCATCTATGCACAAGGATAGGCTAGGAATAACAAATAAGGCAGCAATAAAGGGCTAATTCACAGGGTCAATGACGCAGTGTGAATATTAGGTTTCTACCCTTCCCATCAATTTATGCATGGGAAAATAAATAAAAACAATAAACGGGTGAGTTTTGTAAATTGGGAGAGCAAGATGCAACTATCTTGCCTTGGTAGTACTCCGGGTCTTGGGAACCTCCTCCGAACGGCTCCTGGAATCCTTCCGAACAGCGCGGACACGGACATCTACACGTATATGCATATATGCAAGAAACAGTAAAACAATCAACAAAACATATAGCTCAATAAAATATATAAAATTCTAGGGGATTTATGGAAAATAATGGCTCTGGAATCACCTAATTTGGAGTTCGGATGCTTCCGAAACAATTCCTGGAAGTTTAGGATAAATCAGAAAAGGCTGAAAAGATTAAACCGGTTAAATCAGAGAAAACCGGCGAACCATCCGAACCGTCCGGCTTTGCGCAGCGCGGGCGGACAGGGGCGACACGCGGCGACGGCGGACTGGTGGGCGCGGCGCAGGCGACGCGGCGGCTGACGCGTGGCTGCTGCGGGCGGGAGGAGACGACGGCGCGACGCATGGCGGCTCTCGGTTGGGCGGCGGCGGCGGCCACTAGTGACCCGACGCGTGGCGGCGCGGGGCTGAGCGCGTGCGCACGCGGGCGGGCGCTGGTGGAGGCGGGCGGGGACACGCGTCGGCACGGGGCGGCGCGCGCGGGAAATCCGGCGGCGGGGCGCGCTGGGCGAGGTCGCCGGCGGTGAGGCGGCGCGGCGGCGACGACGGCCAACTCCGGCGAGCTCGTGTGGGCACGATTCTCCACCAAATCTTGCGATCCATATACCCATCTTGACCGTCTCGACGAGATCTACAACATGGCACCATCTAATCTTGAGTTTGGGCACGGCACAGAGAGGGATCTGTAGAAAAGGGTTTCGGTGGGGAGGATTTTTGACGGCTAGGGTTTGGGACTTGAGGGATTTCATGATGGGGACTTGGGACAGGGGTCTTGGGGGGTTTATATAGTGCCAAGGACGACCAGGGTTGGGCCTTGGGCTAAAAGGTGTTGGATTAGGACTCGAATTCTAATTAGGGTAGAATTCGAATAGGATTCGGGCTTCTTTAACAGGAAAACAGAGTTTCCTTTGGAGGATTGGGCTGAAATTTGGAGGGTAATTCGGACTAGGCTTCAAGAAGGTCTCCTCCAAATTTGAGCACGAGATTCCCTCATTCGCTCATTATTTTATTGGTTTGACGAGCTCCGACAAAACGGCAAAACCTCAAAGAATCACAAGCTAGCTTTGGAATTTGGACATGAAATTTGGAAGGTGGCTAGATGATGGCGTCTAAAAATTACTGGAATTTTTCCAGAATTTTCCTAAAAGGTCTTCTAGGGTTTTGGCTTAAACCTACATTAAATTAATTTAAATCAGGGTTTCGTATATAACAATTCCCTTTTAATTTACTTTTGGGTTTTCGAAAATACAAGTGACATACGACAAAATAGAGGATGTCACAATAACTTAGAACGATTCTCCTTAGCTCTAATTGTTCGAGCCTACATATTAATTGTGAAGAATAATATTAATGGTGTGGACTAAAAAAACTTGATAGAAAACATCAATTAGTTAGTTTCATATTTGACTTACTTCAGCTTTCGGAGACATCCAATGATTAATAAGCCACTCCCAATCATCTTCATTAACACTTTCAGGCCGATTTCCTAATAATTCATCATCATCCAATGTCTCATCGAAGAATGCCTTCTTTAGATCAGACTTAAATTCTCTCCATTTCTTCGCAGCCGTTGCAATGACATAATTTATTGCACCTTTATCCAGGTCATAAAATAACTACACCAACAGAAAACAATAAGATGTTTTTAATAGATGCCCAAAGAAAAAAAGCTGGATGACATAATATATTGCTTTACCTTCAGATCAGTCCATAATTTCATTTTCTTTTTGATATCAACCTTTCTCTAATCGTCGCATGCAACTGATATCTGTTTTCTCACCATTGTTCCAATCACATTAAAAAATTCTTTAGCATCACTACCCACGGGTTGACCATATTCATTGAAGAGAATCTTGATTTTAGGTTGATTTTCTCTAGACAATATGTTGTGTTTTTTAGTCATACCATGGCCTTTCCTCTTTTTTTTTTACTTTCACCGCTCAAATCTATAACAGAAAAAACAATAAGGTGTATACAAATTATGGTAGCATGCAGCAAAACGAATATAGCAAGTTTGAGATATATAAAATTGTTAAGTACCTTCGAACGCATTATCTTCATGTTGATTTTCATGTTCTTCAGCTAATGCTTCATCATTATCAGCATTATTTCTTTTTGTTCTAGACCTTAGATTATGATCTCTAAATGGCACTTCACTTGTACCATGAGTTGTCTACAAGAAAGTGAATGATATATAACAGGTAAGACAATTATTATTCAGTAAGTCCAATAGTTATCTTTGATACTTTCTTAGGTCTACTATGTGATGTGTCAGCTCCAAGTTGTTCACATAGACGAGGGATATTAAAAGTTTCCATCTTTTTCTTAAGGCTCGCCATTTTTGCAAACCTCTTTTGCTCATACTCAGTAAAAGTGTTATCTTCTTCGTCGCTTCGTTGTGTGCTTGTTGCCATGTTTTCTCCTGAATGCATGATAGACAATCATCACATGTACTAGAAGAAAGTAATAGTGCAATCAATAATAGTTTATGAAGAAAATACTTACTTAGATTTATTTGCATCAACAATTATTCCACCTATATCTGTCCTAACAAAATCAATACCTCCAATAGCTATATTGACGGTTACGTTTGTATGAAGATCTGGCTCCTTTGACTATCCTACTCTGTGAGTGTTCTAGTTTGTCAATATCTAGAAGCTCATCGACAACCCAATGCTGACATATGCAAGCATTCCAGAGAAACAGAACTTGGAAGAGAACAATATATTGACATTTCTAAAAGAAAACCACACAGTGACATGGCTATAACATTTTGCTTTGGTTATAACATAATGCAAATAATTATTTTAGGAAAACAACTCACACTGTATATAAAGATTTCTTTCGGTTACAACACATCGGTCTGAAGTTCGCATTGCAGGTATGTCAAGTTTTTCGAACAAACTATAGGAAGTAGTTGGTTGTGTTTGTTGCTGTATGAAATACCTCATGATTCATAGGCATAGACACCATTTTTGCAAGAAAAGAAAGTGGGAACATGTAAGATTCAGTAGCAGTTTGCATTGAAATACAAAGGGAACTCACCTGCCATCAAACGGTCAGCAACATATATAGGTGGTCCCATTTCCATGGCAATAAGTCTCCAAACTAATATAGCAAAGACAGTATAACTATACTGCCAATACCAAACTAAAGGAAATGACTAAACAAAAAGAACAATAGAGAGTAAAGACTATACCTTTTTAGGAAGAAGAAAAATCGCTGCACATTGCCATTCACACCGATGTAGAGTGAGACCAGCTACGTCGCTGATAAAATTTGAAGGAAATCAAATCTGCAGGCTCCTGGTAACATGAAGCGAAGAGGATGGAGCAGCACTGGCATCGTGGAGCTGCAAGGAGGGGCAGAGTGACGCGTCTGTAAATGCTGGACTGAAGATGAGGCGGCGAGAGGGCCGGGAGGAGCCGCGGGAGGGGACGCGGTGGGCTGCGCCAGGAGGAGCGGCGGCGGGCGGTCGTGGGAGAGGCGGAAGGAGCCGCGGGGAAAGGAGCGACGGCGGCCGGCGGCGAGAGGCGCGGGAGGGGAGGCCGCGGGCTATCCCGGGAGGAGCGGCGGCGGGCGGCGGCGATAGAGGCGGGAGGAGAACTCAATAACAAAACCCTAAAATTTTATAAATCGAACACCCTAGAGTTCTAAATCGAGCCAAATAAGAGGGATCTCGTACCTTGTGTTGTTGATGTTCCTCTTTGTAGGTGGTCTGAAAGCTCGCTGTCATCACCGCGTTCATGGCAGTCGTCGTTGGCGGGGAGGAGGGCGACGGCGGCGGCGGCGAGCAATCTGGGAGGCGCGGATCCGTCGTGAGGAGAAGAAGCGGCGGTCACCGTGCAAAGAGGGAGAGGAGCGACGGCTAGCGGCCGGCGCTAAACAGCGGCGCCGTGGCAGGGGTAGGGTTCGAAGGCGGCGGCGCAGCAGGGGGAGGGGTGGGGGGCGGAAGCGGCAGCAGGGAGCGAGGCCATGGGCAGAGAGACGGGCGGAGGCGGCGGGCGCGAGGGTGTTTGGGTCTAGAATTGTTGAGCCGAGGAGGCGAAATGTGGCTCGAGCCAAAGAGGCAGCCAAGGCCGCCGGCGAATCGCAGCTATCCACGTACGGCCAATCGGACGGCCAGGAACAAATGGGGCGACGTGGCGAGATGGCCAGGCAAAAAACGCAGGCGAGGCTTGCAAAGCTCCACGTGGCAGCAAGGGGGAGCTGAAACCCAGCTTTGTATATTTAAGATGACTTGTTAGGCCCGGCCCTTCATCCGCGCGCTGAACATGTTGTGCGTCATGATGATGTTGTAAATTGGAGCGGTTGAATGATCGCGCGGCGTGATGATTAATTTGCCTGTTACAGATCGAGCACGGTTTTATCTCTTTGCTAACAAATTCCCAATCTTGGATTGCACACTGAGAACCAAGCATAGCCTCACCCTCACCCTAATCCCCACATGGTTTTTTATTAATACTCCTAAAAAATTATTAAATATTAGATCTTTTTCCTCTTCTTCCTCCCTCCACCCCTGCCGAGCGCTCGCAGACAACAATGTGGCAAATCCCGAGGGAGCTGACATGATCACTATTGTCCCCACAGGGAGGAGACGACTCAGCCAAGGTGAAGAGAAAGGGAGGACAGGGAGAGGAGAGGAGAAGAAAAAAAATAATACAGTTGCTTTTCTTTTTAATTTTTAGACGTTGGAAAACTATGTTACGGAGAGAGAGAGAGAGAGAGAGAGGATTGCGCACGAATTTCACCGCATGACTAACGGTTTTAGAAAGAACAAAAAATTCCTTAGTTAAACGAGTATCTATCTATCTATCTATCTATCTATCTATCTATCTATCTATTATATAACTAAAACAAGAGTCAATGACTCAATGAAGCCAGCATGTTAATCGAAGAAATTATCATATAAATCAAGAAAAAATTGTGCACCGCTGATTTCAGTGGTGCCATATTATAACACCTTGGATTAAAAGAAAAATGTTAAAAATTATTAATTAAAAATAATAAACAGTAAGTGTTCATACCAGATTAAAAGAAAGAGTCCATATTGGCTCCAATAAAAACATAAAAATATAATTTTAGAATAAAAATAATAGAAATAAGATTTCATGTCATTTCAATAGAAAGAGATCATATCCGCTACAATTACAAATAAAAATACGTAATTTCAAAATAAAAAATAGAAATAAGAGTTCATGTCCAATTAATAGAAAGAAACCATATCAACTATAAATACAATAAAATTTACATAAATTTGAATTAAAATAAGAAATAAGAGCTCGTGTCAGATTAATATAAAGAGTACATGTCAGCTATAACTTAAAATAAAATTACATAAATCTATTATATATAAAAAGCAAAGTAGAGTTAAACAGAGCCACTACATTAATCATACAATACTAGAAAAATTCATGTTAAATAGGAGAGAACAAAGATCTACACCTTCTGGCCCTCTTTGATAGCTTGTTTAGTTTTAGTTTAGTTTTTGTTGGGAAAATTTGACCACATTTGAAAGTGGTTTGAAAAGGCTAAATAAATTATGAAAAAAATATTTTTGAGTTCTTTGAGAAAAACCCTACAAAGTTATAAAAAAATTATTTTCAAAAAATAAAGTGAATGGTGCATATAAAAATAACAAAAGTTGCAATCTCAACAAAAACTAAACTAGAACAAGGTATCAAAGAGGCCCTCTATCATTGTGGCTCCCAATTATATATAGCAACTTAATAATGGAGTGCTTAAGTTGGAGTAACATGGTAGAGACGGACACGAAGAGAGAGAAATGTGCTGTAGCTCTTTTGATTGATTCAGCAGTGTTTTTTTTTTTCCAGAAACGGCGAAAACGACGCGAGACAAACACTACTCTCCGCCATTCCTGTGGCATATGGAAAAGAAATTGTCTTGCTTTTTAACGTATTAAAAGACCAGGAGCACAGTCATGTTTATGTCCCTCTGTCGCGTTTTGCTTGGTCGATAGTAACAAGTCGTAAAATGAGATGACATATATAGATTATTAGGAGTGTCAGTGTGGTGGTACGAAAGAGATTAGCAAGTTTTGTAGTGGCAAACAATATTTTGTTGTTCAATAAAAGATTCTGTCCCATCAAGCAAATCTTTAGCTGTCGTTCAAGTTGTAGTTGTCTATAGTTGATATATATAGCCAGTGCGTTCTACGTACTCCAAACTCATTTGGCAGCTTCCCGGCTCGATGAGGAGCTGATGCTTAATGGTTGATATTGTTAGTTTGTTGTAGCGTCACACATTAGCTTGGTATGGTATTTTCATTTCACTTTTTAGAATCTCAAATTAATTGTGTAGGCCAGTTGTTAAGCGAACGAACCATCCACAGGACGGAGGTCGTGCTATGATTTTTAAAACTTTCTAGGGTACGCATGCATGGTACTTTCGAACACACCGCACTCATTAGTTCATGAGCTGGCTTGTTATTTTGTTACGGATAGACTTACACATGAGATTTTGGAGGAGTTAGTGAGGATTTGTACCTTCAGCTAGCCCAACCTCTTGGACGCATCACTATAATCTTCTATATTGATGGTTAATTAATTAGACAATGCCTTTTCTGCTAGAACCTGTTGCGATCCAACCATCTTATGACCGCAACAATCCGGCTCCCTTCGAGAGGGAGACCAAAACATGATCACAGGTCCATATCCCATTGGCTTTGCTATATCTACAAGACTAATGGAAGTTACAACGAAGATCATGAGCCCACTTAATCCAAAAGACTAGCTTAATAGGTGATGGACATCTTCCCTTTTAATTCGTGCTCTCCCATAACCAATGATAGATATGGAACTAAATCCAAAGCTTTCAAATGCATGGAAAGTGCTTCATTCTGGCATCAATCCAACCTCATGCAATACATGTGTCGGTGAAAATGTCACCAGACAAGATCCTTTCGAGGGATTACGGGATTGTTCGACTGAGGGGGTATCCACGCTGCTCACTCCGGCCCCTTACTATGTGAGGGGGACTCCGAAATTTTTTACCCAGGTTCGGACCCCCAATTTGGGTAATAGTCCTACTCCTACTTGTTATGGATTAGCTCATGCAGAGCGAGTTCGTGCAATGGTAGATTTGGGAGTCTAGAACTAAGAATGAGGAAACACCCCTCTCTCTCCGCCGCTCGGTGCCCCTTTTATACTCAAGGGGCCAGCCAATGGCCGGAGAGAGAGAGAGAAGAGAGTACATTAAATGGCCTGGCCACTGTGCCCCCACTTGCTACGGGAGAACGCTTGCTGCTCCGGCTCCCCTGCGCCAATCGCCACGATCGGATTGGACGGGGGAGTCGCCTGACACCGGCGCCGATCAAACCTGTCTCCGCACAGTGACAGATTGACGGCAACAGCGCCTTTGCCAGAGCTACAGTGACAGCAATCATCACCCTCTGTCTCTCACGCCGAATCGTCGCAATTAATGTCTTCGATACGCTGGACGGGGAGATGCCTTCTACGGGAAGCTTCTGCACACGTGCCTGCCAAATGGGGCCCTTGACCCGCCGGCTCGGCCATACACGCGTGGCGCTGCTCGCCCGCCGTTCCTGCTCGCCCAAGATGTCGGGGCCTGCTCGCCCACCGTACGCCTGGTCGTCGCGTGGAATGCTCGCCTACGGCGCGGGGCCTGCTAGCCCTCCATGCTGGGCTACCACGTGGACTGCTCGCCGGCGGCGTCGGGGCCTGCTCACCGGCCGTACGACGGGCTGCCACGTGGCATTGGTGACGCCACATGGTGGTGGGGCCTGGATGCCCGCCAATCCACCATGCGTCAAGCTGAGTCTTGTGGGCACTTTCTTCTGATCCGGTTCCAGGTCCCATATGGAGGCGGTGGAGATGATACCCTGGTGTAGAATACGCCAACAGCATGCCTCTTTAGAAGGACCAGAAAGACCTTATTGGCTTTCACTACTGCTATGCTGGTACTTTCTTTTTCTAGCCTCACTGCCTCTAGCAGATGAACCTCAGTACTCGCGCCTTTGGGGTCCATAAGCGAAGGTCTGTCAGTACGTGCCTCCGCTTTGCTTCGTCTTAGGCATGGATGCTCTTACCTTGCTTCCACAGCCCGAGCGCGAAGATCAACGGAGCAAAGCAATTCAAGCTTCCATGTTACTTTTCACCTTGTTGATGACTTTAAACCTTAGATCCTCTTTCTCCGACTCACATATATAGTACGGAAATCCCAAAGTCACGTCGGAGGTGGCACTTTGACTTTGCTTTACACTTCTCCTCAATTTGTTAAGTTGTAGGGGTGGATTTAATGTCCCTGTAACATGACTGATAAAAAACTTTAGGCCTCTGAGGCTTTTTTTTTCAGTCTTCTGTAAGTAATTTGTAACTCCTTTCAATGGATTGGGAGCAGTTTTGTTTCGCTACATGCCAGTTTTATTTCTAGGGATGACTGGCTTTCCATAATTAATCTAACAGTACTTGACGCTCCAGCTTTTGTTTTATTATATTTTCATTTTTATCTCGAAGGTTTTACATATAATACATTCCCAATCTTTTTTTCCTCTCATGACTCATATAGCATATACTACCTTTGTTTTTTCATTTAACGTCTTTGATTTTTGCACATGTGTTCAACCATTAGCTCGTCTTATTAAAAAATATAGTGCAAGCATACAAAAATACTCCCTCAGTTCTAAAATGTAAGGCGTGCATGTATTTTAAAAAGTCAATGTTTAGAACGTTTGACTAATAATTATGCTAGGAACTTATATGTTCAATATTATGCATGTGATATAGTTAGATTCGTATTCGAAAGTATTTTGATATGATGTTAATTTTATAGTTATTGATGATATAATGTGAAAGAAATTTATGGTCAAAGTTTACGTTTGTTGACTTTATCAAAAAATTATATGCCTTACATTTCAGAACAGAGAGAGTATAAGTCATGCTTAAATTACTTTTAATGACAAAACAAATACAAAAAAGAATGATATTTTTGTAGTTTTTTTAAATAAGACGAATGACCAAAGACATGTCGAAAAGTTAAAATTCGTCGAATTAAAGAGAACGGAGGGAGTACGTAGCTGGCGGCTTTGCCACCGCAACAGACAGGTATATAGCTGAACATTTAGTTAGTGGAGTACTGATATACTGCCTCCGGTCACAAAAAGAAGTCGCCGTTAACTTTTGGACATGCATTTGACCATTTGTCTTATTCAAAAATTTAGTTTAAATATATAAAAATATAAGTCATACTTAAAATACATTTAGTAATAAACCAAATCATAACAAAATAAGTAATATTTATTTAACTTTTTTGAATAAGACGAATGGTCAAAGTTGTGTCAAAAAGTCAACGGTGACTTTTTTATGACCAGAGGGAGTATATATGTACGTAGCGTGGTAGGTCATTAGGTAGACGCATGGCGATCGACCTTTCGGCGCAGCTTGATTTGGACGTGAGATCGACTGATCATCGATACATTCGTTTCCAAACAAGCGAACTAATAGTAGATCGATGTGCCTATGCGGTAGGTTTGCAGCTAGGATACATACATATATACACACATTACAAGAATCGGTAGTAGAGTCGACTGCCAGTTACCGTCTCGACGGCCATAATGCAACCGTCGATACATATCAATTAGTATCGACGGTCACTAACCAACCGTCGAGACTGAGGGGACACTCTCGACGGCCTACAATTTAACCGTCGAGACAGTGCCTCTCTCTCGACGAAGCGTCCTCGACGGCTATGTCTCGACGGCCAGCCGTCGAGACTAGGTTCTCTCGACGGTTTTTTAGTTTTTTCGACGGCTTGGCAGTCTTCTGTAGTGACACATAGTAGATGTGCATCCGTAGAGATGTGTATACGTGTGTGTGCATGCACCATTTGTTTTCTCTCGAAGACTAGCCGTACGGATGAGTCAACGTTGGTGCCGTATAGTATGTGTACTAGTATTATATATTAGCTCGCCATATGCATGTCTCTTTGGTCTAGTGTTTATTAGCTGTTGCCTGCATGTGTTTGCTAGCACTTAATTTGTCTCCTCCCGCCGATCGACCGAGGTCCACGGAATCTGCTGATTGTTCTGCCAATTTTTCGTCGGTTCTTCTTCTCAGATAAAATTGCATTGCAGGTTTTCAAATTTATTCCTCATTTCCACTTAGGTTCAATTTTTTTAAACCAAACATTTGGATACACAAAGTTTGTCTTACCGCTTGGATATTTGTGCAGACCAGATCCTCACCACCGACATGCTCCAACGACGGTATATAGTTGCCAAGCAACTGTTTCCATCCGTTTTTGTGTAACCTTTTCAATAAAAAAATGTGATATGGAAAATATGGTTTACTGTTTTTGGTGACATGGTCTGCGTACTCAGCATAATACGTGATAAAAGGGATTACTTGTCCTAAAATATCTTATTTAAAAAAAATAGACCAAAACAAAAACGCAAAAATTTTAATGAATTTTGGTCCAATTTAAAAAGTAAACCTCATTAACTATTTCACAGACTAATAACTGTATGTTCACTACTATGCATCATGCATCAAATAAGAACATGTATAATGGTTGAGACAACAGTAATCTCTAACCATTGTCATTTCACTTATAGAGATTAATTAAATACAACTCACACAATGGTAGAGATGATTTACAGATAGCTGCACATTTTTTTATTCCACTTAATCACACACAAGATTTCTTAATTCTCGTGTAGAGACATCTCTTGCATTGGAGCTAGACGGTTCAACTCTCTATGCGCTCTCTCTCTCCTGCACATCGTTATCCATCCTACATGGCAAACATTATACATGGATTAGAGAAGACTGATGTGTGTCATTTTACATGCTCTTCACTAGCACTTCTCCACTATCTTCGACGACGTCGACCAGGGCACGCCCGGGCCCCGCTTTGGTTTCAACTGAGACTTCTTGAATCTTCCGGCTCTGAATCTCACCTCCCTCGAGGACCCGCTCACGCTGGAAGAGCTCTACGCCACCATCGTAGCCATGCCTTTTGACAAAGCCCCATGCCCTGATGGTTATACCTGATCCTTCTTCAAGACCTGTTGAGAAATCATTCACCTCGATCTCCTTGCCGCTCTGCAATGCATTTTCGAAAAACAACCACCACGTCCCCCAAGTGTTAAACACTGCTACCATTGTGCTGCTCCCTAAGAATAAAACCCCAACTGCCGCTGCCGACTATCACCCCATCAGCCTCATCCATAGTTTCGGCAAGCTTTTCACCAAAATATTGGCAAATAGGCTATCAGGGTTCATCAGTGACCTTATTTATCCTTGCCAAAGCGCCTTCATAAAGAAACGCCGCCACATCCAGGACAACTTCCTGTATGTCCAAAGCCATGCCAAGCTTTTGTATAGATCCCGGACTCCAGCTCTCATGTTCAAGCTCGATATTAAAAAGGCTATCGACTCTATGTCCTACCCTTACCTCCTTGACAACCTTCGCACTCGTGGTTTTGGTCATTGCTAACGAGATTGGATTGCTTCCATCCTCGCTTCATCCTCTTCCCGAATCCTCCGCAATGGGTTCCCAGGCGACTACATACCCCACCACCGCGGCATCCGTCAGGGAGAATCCCTCTCCCCCTTCCTCTTTAACCTCGCTATTGAACCCATACATAGAATCCTTCACTTGGCAACCCAAGTGGGCATCCTCTCATTTCTTAGAAACGTTCTTGCTGACCTTCGAGTTTCCCTCTATGCTGATGATGCGGTAATTTTTGTCTCCCCGGTAAAAGAGGAAGTCTCTGCGCTAGCCTCGATCCTGCAGCGTTTTGGAAATATCATAGAATTGCACACCAACTTCAACAAGAGTCATGTGGTTCCCATCCGCTGCGAGGGCCTAGACCTGGACGACATTCTTGATGCTCTCCCTGCCAAGCGTGATGCCTTTCCCATCACCTACCTAGGCCTTCCACTGGCCATCAAGAAGATGTGGCACGTTCACTTCCACCCACTCATCGACAAAGTCTCTGGGAGGCTTAGCGGCTGAAGTGGGCAGCTGCTCTCAAAAGGGGGCAAGCTCACCCTTCTCATGTCCATCCTCACCGCCATCCCTTCGTACTCTCTCTCGGTCACCGTCCCTCCAAAGTCGGTGATCGCGAAGATTGACAAGATTCGCCGCACTTGGCTCTGGCGTGGTACTGTGACTCAGCATCGGGGGGGCATTGTCGTGTAAGCTGGAAGATCATCTGCTCCCCGACTGCGGCAGGTGGCCTCGGAGTTCTCGATCTCTAATCCTTTGCTAGGGCCCTCCGCCTTCATTGGCTCTGGCTTGCAAAAACCTGTGCTAATCAAACATGGGCTGACAACCCCCCGCCCATCGAGTCGTCGGATGCGGCTCTATTTTGGGCCGCCACAAGCCTTTCCTTTGGTAACGGGAAAACCTTCTCCTTCTGGAGCGACGCCTGGCTTGATGGCCACCAACCGCGTGAGCTCGCTCCGCGCATTTTCGCCGCCTCTGCCAGAAAAATAGGTCGGTCGTCAATGCACTTGCAAACAACGATTAGCTTTCTGACCTGCGTCGCAACTTCGACTCCTCCACGATCATTGCGTTAGCTTCCCTTTGGCGACACTTGCAACCCGTTCTGCTGCAGCACAATGTACCTAATCGCACCATTTGGCATTTCACTGGTTGTGAAGAGTATTCCGTCGCCTCGGCTTACCGGCTGCAGTTCCTCGGGCGGACAACCTCAGTTTTTTATCGATTGTGGAAGCTTTGGGGCCCTTCCAAATGCAAGTTCTTTGTCTGGCAGTTACTTCAGAAGAAAGTAATGACCGCAAAATTCCCTAGTATTATCGTCGGCATATATCCAGGCCGACCACAAAAGTCTAAGTAATGTCGTCGGCCTCCAGTCTGGCCGACCACAAAAGTGTAGTATTGTGGTCGGACTCCAGTCTGGCCGACCACAAAAGAGCAACATTATGGTCGGCCTTCCAGTCTTGCCGACCACAATAGGGTAGCATTGTGGTCGGCCTCTAGTCTAGCCAACCACAAAAGTCTGCAACGTGGCATCATCACCTTGTCTGCGGGACCCACATGGCAGAGCGCCGTCACTGTGTCCGTGCCGTTTGGGTATAGTTTTGTGGGTGGCTCGAATAATGGCCGACCACAAAGATCTCCCCGGGGAGCTCGGCCCAGGAGCCACTTTTGTCGTCGGCTTTACGTTCGGCCGACCACAAAAGTGACTTTTGTCGT
The DNA here is from genome assembly GCA_005191435.1 of Raddia distichophylla. NCBI lineage: Eukaryota > Viridiplantae > Streptophyta > Magnoliopsida > Poales > Poaceae > Raddia > Raddia distichophylla. Next base: position 560,711 of record SPJY01025203.1, on the reverse strand, counting down.
CGACGAACTTTTGTCGTCGGCTGTCCGACGACAAAATGTTTTGTCGTCGGTATTTGCACTTTTGTGGTCGGCATAGGCCGACCACAAAAGTCTCGTTTCCTGTAGTGACTACATAGGGGTATCCCCAACAACTATTTATGTGCACTTTGCTGAAGGAATTTGGAGACGCCCGAACACCTCTTCCTGACTTGCAGTTTTCTCTAGTCAAGTGTGGTCTTCTCTGGCCTCCAAGTTACGCCTTCTTCTCACGCTCAGCCCCGCTACCTGGACCAACTTGGCCTGCATCTCGTCCTGGTGGACTGCTGATTTGCGGGCCTGTCCTGCCAATGGTTCTGCATCCATCGCTCTCGCCACCCTCTGGCACTTGTGACTAGAGCGCAACCGCCGCATATTCAAGGGCGTCGAGCGACCTCTTTCGATCTTCTTAAATTCTCTCTTTGATGACCTGCGCCTTTGAGAGGTTGTAGGAGCCAATTTTGTAATTGCGTAGTTTCTCTTGCACGACTGGGGTGGACGTCCTTTTGTTTCTTTTCACCCTTTTTCTTTCTCTTTTTTTGTTTCGTTTTTGTACTGAGACTTTTACCTTTTCATTCTTTCTATATTTAACGTAAGGCAGCTCTCCTGTTGCCTTTCCGTCAAAAAAAAAATTAAGATAGGAGTAATTAGCAAGACCGTGGGCCTGTGGCCGCCCATAAACTAGCGAATTGGCGCCAACCGATCTATCATTGTGGTCTGTGGAGATGGAAGGTTCCTGTCTGTCTGGAATATTATCTACTATCAGTACTTAAATGCCAGCTAAAACAAAAGGCGGCCGACGGTAGGTTTCTCTAACGCCTGAAACACTGAATACTGCATGCAAATATTTATATTTTAATTTATTAGCTGTGAGAACTGCGATGCTTCTGAACCACCCCGTCGTCACGCGTGACATTAGTTGTTGACCTCATTGGATTAGGGGCCATGCTGGGTTACTTACCTAGCTAGCGATTGGCCAGAGCTTAACTTCCTTTTACTGCAAATATTTTAAATTCACTACAAGGCTATATATACATGTTTTGTGGAGCAGTATCCATCATGCAGACTTGCTGAAAGACTAGCAGACTGACTGCCCCTCTCTCGATGGCAGATAAGGTGAGTGTTTCGGTTTTTGCATCTTAATTTCTTCTTGATAGTATGTAATCACTCTTCAAATGGTAGGATCTTCAGTACTCATATCAGTTGTTTTGCATGCACTCATAAAGTACTATATGGAACTGATGTTTTATCTATCAGGGTTCCACTCTGATCATTGAGGTCGACCTCGCCTGCAACACATGCTGCACCAAGATTCAGAAAGTCCTATGCAAAATCAAAGGTAAATGTAGCTAATAGCTATCATTGTCAGTTTGTCAGTGTTCATGCCATGCTGGCACATGTCTTGCATACTACTGTCCTTTATGGGTGTGTGCACATGTGTGACATTACGTGTGTGCGCGAGATCGCGCGTGCCCCCACTTTCATTTGAACGCAATTAGCTAGCATGCATGGCTAGCATCGTCAGAGTCAATCCATGCCATGGTGACACTGACACATATATATCTTGCATGGTGTCCTGTATGAGTGTGTGTGCTCAGTTTCATTTGAACACGAATTAGAGATTGTAAAGTGTTCATAATTGATTCCACTGCCACGTTGATCCTGATCAGGAAGAGAGGGCATCCAGAGCATCTCTTCCGACACGAGGAAGAACGAGATCACTATCTCTGGTTTCTTCAACCCTCATCACCTGTACCACAAGCTGAGATGCAAGGCAGGCAGCGTGATCAAGGGCTATAAGATCCCCGATATCGAAGCTGCCGAGAAGAAGAAGAAAGAAGAGGCCGAGAAGAAGAAGAAAGAGGAGGAGGAGAAGAAGAAAAAGGAAGAGGCAGCGGCAAAGAAGAAGAAGGAAGAGGAGGAGGCGGCGAAGAAGGCTGCGGCGGTGTGTGCAGCGGCGGCGGCGGCGAACCTGCGGTTCACGCAGGTGTGCGTGATCTGCTACTCGTGGCCGTGCAGGTGCAGCGACCCTTTCGGCCACTGCCAGCCGCCGCCCAGCCACCACTACCAGCGCCCGCCGCCGAAATGCAGCGCCTGCGCGGGGCCGCCGCACTGCGGGGGCTGCTACACGGGCGGCGGCGGCGGCGGCGGCGGGTGGTGCCAGCCGCCGGCGCTGCCGCTGCCGCCGAACTGCTGCCCCGGGGCGTCGTGCCGAGGGTGCATGGGGTGCCGGGTGAAGCACGAGCAGAAGTTCGAGTACCACGAGTACCCACCCACCGCGTGCGTCGTTATGTGACACTTATTTAAGCTCATCTTTACAAGTGCGGCTCCGAGCTAGACCAACGTCAACGTGTGTTCACTACTGTTCATCGATCCCGTAAAATTGTTGCATACCATGTCCCGTTCTGCGTCACAGCAAAACTTTAAAGGCCTAAGCTTCGGTTCCAAATTAATAAGGCATTTCTTTCCAGGAAAAAAACATATGTTTGTCAATGATAAGCTCAGTGTTAATTACCTTCTCTTTTTAGAACAAGTGCAGTAGCATCTTCTTCTACAGTGTAGAAAGGCTGCAGTGGAAATTCTGCAGAATATGAGATTATTGCACAGCATTTCTAGAGAACATCAGAACACTGTATAGATGCCTGATGCAGTTTGTAAACCGCATCAAGGAGGCGGCCAAGCATTCAAGCAATGGGCAATGGCGGGTGCGAGAGGGCTTGATTTTCTTGTAAACTAACCAACATAAAAATTATCCAACCTCTCCTGTACATATTTATGTTTTCTACCTATTACTAATACATAGAACCAGTGTTCTCAGGTTTCAAAAAAAAAAAAAACAGAGAGAGAGAGAACACTGCACAGATTGGCGTCTGGTAAATGCAGACGGAAACAGCAGCTCATCCTGTGAACTGGCCCAATATAGGAAATGGGCTGGTTAAAGCCCGAAATATAACATGAGCTTTATGAACTGGGCCAAGGTATGTGCAGAACTTGCGGTATCAGCACGAGGATCAGCCCATCCATGATGAGTTGGTCCATGATCACGAATCTTAGGATGTGTTTGGTTTGCCAGACGAGTCGATCGCCAGATGATACGATCCAAAATCCGAGCCTGCTCCGCTGTTTGGTTAGCGTCACAAGACAACTCGATTCCGGAGCGACTCATCCGGCTGTGAGTAATTGCTAGGCAAATCAGCGGGATCATCTCGTCCGTCGAAAAGCATCAGACGACGCCGTCCTGCATTACGGGTGGACCAAGTAACCCTGAAACACACTGCTCCTTAAACCAAACACGTCCTTAATTCTCAGCAATGCATGCTAGAATCATAACATTTTTCACCTTCCTAAAAAACCATATAATTTCGTCTGCGTTTACTTTCCTCATTGATGCACTTAACCTCTGAAAAAGTGCATGCAGGTTAATTAGCAGCCTAAACAGGCCATATCACGAGAAGGTGGTAATTAAGGACAGCGAAGCAGGGCAGGCTAAACCATGTGTGAGCTGAGTGTGAACATATATACTTAGCAGAAGGCATGTACATATATGTAATGATCAACTTGTATCATGTGCAATTTGCAGGTTGGTGTGATTAACCATGTGAGTCCAATATGCCAGCTCTGCTCTCCAACGGCATCTCTCGGTTGACCATCTTTTTAGAGTAGACAGATCACCATATGTTCGGGAGTTTGAAGAAGACTCCCTGCTCTAATCATAAATCATGGCGCACAAGGTTTGGTGTTTGGAATCGCATATGTTAAACAACATATGCGATTCTTGCTTACCGGCTATGCATTGTTAAGTTTTGAGCACGTTAGTGTTGATATTTGGACGTTAGCGTCAAGTTAAACAACAGATTAGGTTTTGAGCACGTTAGTGTTGATATATGGAGATTCTTAATTGCTTATCGGCTATGCATTGTTTTCTTCTTACTAGCTAATCTTTATGATGTATTAGTTACACGACGTGCGTCCTAACTCGATGCCCGATTAGCACGGTTGATGTGGGCACGGAGATCGATCGAGAGCACTATATATATCTCTGTTCTTTCCGGGATTGCTGGAGTGTATTAGCCCCTGATTATTCACTGTAGCTAGCGACCATGTCGGACAAACAAAAGGTAGTGTACTGAGACCTATCCTACATTCCTACCATGGTTTTATTCCCCGCTTATATAGTTTTGTTAAATTGTTTCATACAAAGGTTTGGTAATTAATTTATGCTGCTTTTAATTACCAGTTGTTCACATTGGTCATCGTTGAAACGAACCTCGAGTGCGACAGGTGTCACAAGAAGATTGACAAAGTTCTTCGCAAACACCTGGGTTCATGCATGCATTATCGAACGTGTCTGTAAATTAAGTTAATTGAAGGCCATGCATGGTTATGTGAATGAATCCTCATCTTTTGCTTTTTAAACGTGCATGCATGCATGCAACATCAGAGAAGGAGAATATCAGGGTCAGGGAGATCAAGTTCGACAAAGAGAAGAACACAATCGCCATCGTCGGCGAATTCGACCAGGAGAAGCTCAAAAGGATACTAAGGTGCAAGGCTGGCAAGTCGATCAAGGGCTTCAAGGATCCAGAAGAGAAGAAGCCCGATCAGAAGAAAGACGACGAGAAGAAGAAGGACGACGACAAGAAGGGCGGCGATGACAAGCCAAAGCCCAAGGACGAAGAGAAGGAAGTAGCGGCGGCGCCGCCGTCGAGCTCCACGACGGTGAACCTGCAGTTCACGCAGATATGCAGCATCTGCTACACGTGGCCGTGCAGGTGCAGCGACCTGGCCCACTGGGGCGCGCGTGCACCACCCACCGCCACAGTGGCCATACGAAGGGGCGACGCCTCAGTGGGGCGCTGCATGCGGAGGCGCTCCGTTCTGCCCGCGGTGCGGCGCGTGCCGCGGCAGCTGGCAGGCGATGCCGGCGGCGGCGGCGGGGATGTGCTGCCCTGGGCCTTCGTCGTGCAGAGGGTGCAAGGGCTGCCGGATCGTCCAGGAGGGGAAGTTCATCTATGAGGAGAACCCGCCGAGCCCGTGGTGCGCCGTCATGTGAGCAAAATGCACGTACTGATCTCTCTCTCTCTCTCTCTCTCCACAAAAATGTTTGTGTCAAGTTTAATTTTCGATTTACCGATGTTAAATAATGCACTCTGTGTCGTGACAGTTTGCTTTTTGTAACTCAAAACTTTGTAAGGGTAATAAAGGAAAAATTTTGGGCGGCGTACACATGCATATGCATGTTGCTGGATGAGGAACATGCTAGATCGTCTACATAAAAATTGGGTTAGGGCCGTTAGATGTACCTGAAATGAATCGATGAATCTGAATGGTCGTGCACAGGTTGGCCTGAATTGTTAATGTCAGCTACGGAAGACCATACGAGTAGGCCTGCTAATGGGGCCAACCCCACCCCGACCCCACCCCTAATCCATAATCACACGATAAACATTTCTATCCAATCCAACCCAACCCGTTCCATTCTTCGGCCAACCCAACCCAACCCAACCCGATCAATTTTTTCAGCCAACCCAACCCAACCCATCTCCTCCATGTGGGGTTCAACCCATTCATTCTACCCGTTCTATGTATGGGTTTTCTGCGGAGTTAGCTAATTCAGTGAGTTTGCCAAACAAATGGCAATAAAACTTACATAAAAACTAAAACCGAAGACGCTAGCAAATCGAATGAGAAATAAATTTAAAAACTCTGAAAAAATCTGAATACTTTTGAAAAATATTTATATGCCATTGTCTTAGTTTGGGAGAAGGAAATTAAAAAATGATAATCAGATTTGATCAACTTAGTAGCTAGCTATCCGTACATTTGAAAGGAGATTAGAATAATGCTAAACATTGGGAAATCTCTTGGGACAACAAGTTTGGAGATCAATTAAACAGAAAATAAAGACATGATTGGACAAGGCCATACCGTACTGCCATCCAAACAGATCGAATCAGCAATTGATAGAATAGGAACATTGAGTACAAAACAGATCAAATCGCCAATTGATCAAATCGTCAAAATCTATAGCGTTGGACCAGATCGCCAAGTCCAAAGGAGACTCACACTTGCGATGCAGAGCTAGCCACCTAGCAGCGACCGTGGCTCCGAGGAGTCAACGCTCGGCACCACGCGCCACGCACGGGACAGAAGGTGCCACGAACTCCGTCGGCGAGGTCGCCGCGAGCTTCGCCGGCGACTTCGTCGGGAACAGCACCTCGTTGTAGATCTGAAGCGAACCATCTTGAAAGCCTCGGTGCCGGTCGGCAACGCAGAGATTGGAGAAGGGGTCGTCGCGTCGCCGGTGCGGAGGAGCCACAGTGAGGACACGAAGAGCCGGTGCGGCGGAGCCACGGCGAGGTGCGGCGGAGCCACGGCGTGGAGCGGCGGAGCCACGGCGAGGACACGGAGAGCCGGTGCGGCGGAGCCACGGCGAGGACACGGAGAGCCGGTGCGGTGGAGCCACGGCGAGGAGCAGCGGAGCCTTGGAGCAGTCGCGGCGGAGCCACTGAGAGGCGAAGAGGAGACTAGCAGCGAAGGCTTGGAGTTCTCACCTGACCCATGGCCTGTAACCCATCTGACCCCACGGGTTGAACCCATTTCGACCCGAAAATTTCTAACTCGTTTCCAACCCAACCCAATCCTTTTATCATTTAACCCGATCCGCCCCAACCCGTTTCTCATCCAAACCCATTCTCACCCATCCAGACACAGCCCATTTGCAAACCTAACCCGATACACCCGTTTAAACCCAACCCAATATCACCCCTACATACGAGTCAATCAGAGGAAGCGACAATGTAGCAAGAGGTGGTTGCATTGATCGATCATGAGCATTCCTTAGCAGGATGGTTCACGAGCATTCCGCAGCATGCACATCATATATAGTAGCCGGTGAAGAGAAGGAATATTTAGGGCCTGTTTGGTTCATAATTAAAATTGCCAGGCCTAAGCTTAGCAGTCTGCCTAAGGTTAGCAAATGTGTGGCGGTGAAAAACACCGCCTCGTCTTAGGCGAAAAAACATGAAGAGAATGCACTGCTAGCTAGCTGCCTAACTTTGTTTGGCGCACCTAACCTTAGTAACAAACCAAAACCCCTGCCTTAGCCACTACGACACGCCTAAACTTTGGCGTGGCAATGTTAGGCATCGAACCAAACAGGCCCTTAGCTTTTAGTATAAAGTGTGAAGGAAATTTAGGGAAAAGAATAGAGGGAATAGTTTACAGTGAAATAGAGTGGAATGATATAGTGTCTGCTGTGGATGCCCATTGTACATGTTATACATTGTACATGCAACTGTGCAGTTTAGTAGTAGTAGGTTTTGTCACTTCTGGCACTTTAACATTTCATTAGGTAAAGAAAGAATGGTCATCTCTATGTCTACTATTAAAAGAGGCTTGTGGTGGTGGTGCGACTAGGAAGACAAGCCACTATTGCTGACTCGAACCGTTATAGGGCAAACAATGCTTGACCTAGCTATCAGGCACCACCACCCCATGGGATATTTAGCCAGACGCTAGATTGTTTCAGTCATCACCGTCGCGTGGAATGCTTGATCACGACGTTAATGGCCACCACTGCTAATGTGTCGTAGGACACATGATACTTGATCTAGAAATCAACAGCCACCATCGAGTGGGATGCTTGGCTTAGGCAATAACAACACGCTGACATGTGGGACTCGACTAAAAGTAGCAATTGCCGCACAGGATTCTAGGCCAAAGTGCAGCCACCGTCCTATGAGATGCTCGGCCAACAATTACAGCAACCGCTATGCAAGATGCTCCGCAAGCCACGCTGCCACCATCATGCGGGATGCTTGACGGCAGTCAACTCCATGTGGGGTGTTTGGCCCCTTGTCGTCATTTTCGACAGCAAGACTTGGTGCTTCTCCTACCCCACAACAGTTAGTCACACTAGAGCCAAGGACAGCTCCACCATCGTCGTCGCCTAGGGACATTCAAAGCAACAGCAGCACGGCAGAGGTGCGCTACAACCTCATCAGATTCAAACGGGAAAATGCCAGTTCTGGTGGCCCCACCGGTGGGTTCGTCTAGCGCGCAAGGAAGCACTACACGGGTAGTGCCGCTGCTATAGACTAATAGGTGTCTCTTCTCCTTCGTGGTCGCCCTTCGACAATGAACTTATGCTTTTTTTATCCCCCTTTTATGAGAAGTTGGGTATTGATTGCTAGAGGTGGTACAAAATTAGGAGTGCACTTGAAGTTAGAACTGACGGTAGGAAGAACATGCTTAATTACACGAACATGTTAATGTATGTAATGTAGTAGGATAGTTGTTTTTCCACGTTGTCATTTGCTTCTGTAGGACGTTGTGTTGGATCTACCTTCGAGATCTATGCACTTCCCATTTACAAAAAAAAGTCACTAAAACCTTTGAACTCATGTGTGGGGTCCTTATTCCTTCTCTTTCTCTTTCTCTTTCTCTCCTCTCAAGCCCAGCCCCGATAGCTCTTTCCTACATTTGTCCTAAGTGGCACTATGAAAAAGTTGGGCTACAACCACCATAACATCACATTGGACCACCAACATCATATTGGGCCACCACGTTTGTCGCATCTGCCAAGGCAGTCAAGACGACAATGATGTGGTCAAATCCTGGCATCGCTGTGGTTGGCACCCATGAAAGTGTGGGGAAAAGCCGCACGGCATCCAAGGTGGATATAGAACGAGAATGAAGAAGAAAAAATCTGCACACATGAATTTAAAGATTTTAGAGATTTTTTTCCATATGTGCATGGGAGAGGGGGTCACTACAAGAATCAGCATGAATCTCGAGGGCCAAAAGCCCTCGATAAAGGGGGTGAAACCCTTGGGAATAAGGGTTCTCGAGGGCCGGCCCTCGAGAAAAAGCCCTCTGGACTAGCTACTCGAGAAAAACAGTGTTTCTCGAGGGCTTAGTGAAAGGACCGAGATGACGCCTAGAGGGGGGGTGAATAGGCGTGACACCAAATTCAATCTTCAACTGCGCAGCGGAGGTAGGTTCGGACTGTCCGTGACACCCCTCGGACAGTCCGAGGTCAACTGAGAAGATTTTGTCCCCAAATCTCCGAAAGCGTCCTGCACCACTCAAATACCACAAGCAATATCACAAGGACACAATATGATTCACAAGCAAGTAAGTGTGCAATAGTATCTCACAAGACAATCAAACCAATAGCTCAATAATCAAATAAATCAAGCTTGAGAGTGAGAGTAGATAAAACCGGTAAGAAGATGGAGGCTCGGAGATTTGTTTTCCGAAGTTCGGATCCTTGAGGGGATCCTACTCTCCGTTGAGGTAGGCTCCAACACCTTTGAGCCCGAGTCCCACTTGACTCTTTCCCTCTCGGATTTGTGCCAACGCACGCACCGACTTTGCTTCTTGATTCCTTCCCTTGCGGAGGCGGAATCGTACCTTCACAAACTTGCGGTGGCCAACCACACCTCGTCGGTGGCTCACCGGTGACGCCTAGCCGTCTAGGAGTCCTCAACCTCCAAGGGTAATAGATGCTCAACGAAGAACGAACCCGGAGATGTACTCAAGTGCTCAACAATCAAATCTTGCTTGCTTGGATTCACACTTTCTTCACCAATCTTCTCTCCCACTAGATGAATCACAAAGATTCAATCCTTCTTCCCAACACTCCTCACAAGGGGAATCACTAAGATTTAACCCTAATCCCTTCCCAACTCTTCTTTCAAAGAGGATCACTAAGATCTAGGGTTTAGGAGGTGTGGGAGGCTCAAGAACAAGAGGATAGGTCAATAAACTTGTGATCTAGCCGTTATGTGCAAGTGGGGAGTGAGGGGCTTTAAATAGATGGCTTGGAAAACTAGCCGTTGGGGTTCAGATCTCGCAGAGTTCGGACAGTCCGGAGCTTTGTTCGGACAGTCCGGTAAATCAGATAAATCAAGACAGAGAGCTCGTCTGGAGGGTGGCTCGGACAGTCCGAACCTTCGGACAGTCCGTGAACTGGCTCGGACAGTCCGAGACTGCATCACAGCCTCGACGAAAACATGCATAACTTTTTACTCCGAACTCCGTTTTAGGTGATCTTGGGCTCTACGGAAAGCTGAGAACAAGGGCTATCTAATCCACAAGGTATCACCACCTCAAACCCAAGTGAGTGATGCATAGATCAAGGAAACCAAAGGCAACACCACACCTTTGCACTCTCTAACCCCCACCAATCACTTCTCTTTGTCTCCTCACAAGGATTGATCAATTGAGCACCTGAGACATATCAAAACCATTCTCCATGGCATCCCCCTTAATAGTACGGCAATCCTTAGACTCAAATGAAAGCAAGATAGTACAAGTCTAGGAATAGCACTTGCCGTCTTCTTTTCTTCATGCCGTCGCAAACTTGAAGCAATGTGAATGATGACCTTCACCAAATGATTGATGACGTCTTCACCTTGCCAACCTTGACTTGGTTCACCTCATGAGACTCTTGCCTATCGACTTTGACTTGATCATCCCCCGACGATCTCCACGTCAAATCGATCTCGACGTGTTCCTCAACTCTTGGTGACACCATCGTCTTGTTGACTACGGCTTAGCCGTCATCCTCTTGACATACCTTAGTCATCACACACATGCACGGGACCTAATTCTTTCCAAATCACTCAATAAATCCATTAGTCCCGAAAGCTCAATACATATGAATAAGGTTATGTTCGTGAGCAATTAAGCGCGTCAAGGGTTTCATACAAGGAGACACAATATGAATAAAAACACTTAACACAATATTATTTATTAAGTGCATCATGACATATAAAACACAGGGTGCAGATGGTCGAGAGACAGAGTACTATGATATTCTTCAGAACATAGTGGAGATTAAGTTTGGCGGTCGAAAAGATTTGAAGATAGCTTCCTTCTACTGTGACTGTTTCAACAACAAAACCGGGATTCGACGAAACAAAAATCTTGACTTGGTAGAAGTTAGACATGAATCACGTCTTGGAGGTCACAACTCATTCGTACTTGCTCACCATGCTGAGCAGATGTACTACCTTTCATATCCATGCCGAAAAGAAAATTTAAAACATTGGTGGGTTGTACATAAAGTGAATCCTCCGGGCCACTTATGCACTCCTGGAAACACCGAGTATGTCGATAGCATGGATGACTTAGCTTACCAAGAAGACGGTTTGCCAGCCTCATTTGAAGTAGACATTGAGTCCGCACTTCATAAATTAGTGGACAATACAACAGATGTTATTGTGGAGAATGTTAGAAGGAAAAAGCGACGTCGTGCATCTCAAGATGTTCCAGAAAAAGGACAACGTAGAGCTGGTGTACCTGAACCTTTTGACGCTGATTACTTCTAAAAAGTACAAATGTTGCATCTATTTCTTTATCTATTTTTGATGTTTTACACATGTTTATATACTAATATAGTTTTTATAAAACAGGATGAAATCATTTTTCCGGTATACAAGAAAATCTAAAAAAAAGGATGGGTCTTCATCGAAGAGTCAAGAATCACTTTTTAGAGGATCCAGTTATCAGCAGAGTAAGCAGAGACAGTTCGAGAGGTGCTTAGAGGAGGTCACTTAGGAGGTGCCTAGAGGGGGTCGCTCTGCACACTACAGGAAAAGATCTCTGTGACGACGGCCGCAAAAAGCAATGTCGGCGGCCCAAATCCCGACGACAGGCTGTGTCGGCGGCCAAAAGTAGTACCGACGAAAAAACAAACATCAGGCAAGTAATGACGTCGGCCAAAGGATGGCCGACAACAATACCTTCCCAGCCGAGCGTAATAACTTCGTATAGCATACATTATACGAAGTTATACGAGGCGTCGGCGTCGGCCTCGGACGGCGGGCGGTGGGGTGGGCTACCCTAGGCGGCGCGGCGGTGGGCGGCGGCAACGGAGTGGGCTACCCTAGGCGGCGCGGCGGCGGTGGGCTAGCTACTACCCTAGGCAGCGCGGCGGTGGGCGGCGGAGGCGGTGGGCGGCACGGCGGCGGTGACGCACAGTGGGGGCGGAGGCGCGGGGTGAAAAGGCAGCAAGACCCAATCTGGATCGGGACGGGGGGGAAAAGGGGATTTAGTACTCTCGAGGGCCAATAACTAGCCCCCGAAAGAATTGCGCGGCGTTATATTCTCGAGGGCCAGGCCCCCGAGAAACATCGAGGCCCAGACGGACGCTCGACGGCGTCGGCGTGGTGCGGCTTCTCTCGAGTGCCTTCTGTTAGCCCTCGAGAGGTTTTGGTTTCTTGGGGGTTTTTATTTGGCCCTCGATAATAATTTCTTTTTACTCGAGGGCTCCATTTTGGCCCTCGAGATTCATGCTAATTCTTGTAGTGGGTATAGATGGTGCACGAATTTCAGAGCCAGATTTAGGAATGCAAACAAGCTAAAATTGACGCTCAAGCCTAAAAGTGGGTTTGAATTTGGCTAGAATAAAACTCGAGTAAGCTCGAGCTCGGCTTGTCTAGGCTCGGTAACATATATGTTAAAAATAATGCAAACATATTTTGGATGGAAAGTAAGCTCGAGCTCGGTCTCGGTCTCGAGTAGACTCAAGTAAAACCACCTGTGAAACCACTCACGGAGGTTATTTGCGCCGATTTAAATCTTTCGGTGATAGAATACTTGGTTTTCGGGCAAGTAGACTTTTTCCTATTTTTTAAAAAAGTGAATTGGATTGAGGAGGTTCGAACAAACCTTGTGCTCACGTACTCTTTATAAAATTATTTTATACATGAAAATAGAACTAAGGGAAGCTCGACTTGGCGTTGCTAGGTTTAATTTATTGCAGCCCTAGCCCTAGCCTGATTCAATGTTGCACTCTCGTATGGAAGCGAAAAAGGGTGTGGAGAAAAAAAAAATTCAAGTGTAACAAGAGCCACAAAAAGGCTCTTAGCACTAAATAGGCCCATTGTACAGCCCATTTCCTTTTCCGGACTCGAAGAACAATGGCCATCGGATTTGTTTTGGGCCCTGTCTGCGATGGGCAATGGGCATCCGTCCCTGTACCTTTTGACGGCCGGAAGCTTCAAGCTAGCGACATGGCGTCCCGTCCCGTACGTTGCACGCATGTTTTAAATTTAGGCAAGATTTTTTAAAGCCCGTGCAGCCGTGCATGTGTCGAGCATAATCTGTGTCCAAGAACCGCAGCATGCTGCCATGCATCAGGCACAGACACACTTGAAAAAACCACTGAAAATGAAGGTGCCTCCACATCCCATCTCCCCCACTCCATTTCACTATATATTACCACGTATTTCACGCTCCTCTGTCATTTCCTCTAGATTTGTTTCACACTTTACACTATACTATACAAGATTCTCTTCCTCCACCAACTACTATATCCAAAGATATAGTATATTGGAGTATGTGACCGCTACGGATGCTCCAACGAGCTTGTTTGTATAATTTGTATTAACACTCCCTCCGTTGTGAAATGATGGTCGTTTTTTGACATTGACATGGTCTCTAAGGCCTTGTTTGTTTCAGATTAATGTTGAGTTGTGTTTTACTGTAGCAAATTTATGATCCACTCGAAATACGCTTTAAAAAATTATGAAAAAAATATTTTGCAAACGCTAAGAAGAACTATTTAAAACCCCACAAAAATAACTACAAAATATTACAACATTTGGCCTATACAAAAATAACAAATTTTCATTTAATTTAATTTAATTTAATCTGAAACAAACAATGCCTAAATCACAACTTTGATCATAAAGAACTTTTAAAATTTTGTTTATAATGTATTAAAAATTATAATATTATGAAATTTTTTTACGACTGTTGTGCTCTGACTCTAAAAGCAGTTTAGAAATTCTATAGATAAAGTTTTAAAACACTTTGATCTAGAACAACAACGACTGCTATTCCGTTTCGGATGGAGGAGGCAGGACGCACGGGACAAACACGGCAAGCCGTCCGATACAAGGCACGTCCGCGATGACACCGAGGAATTAAACAGACGCTGAACCCCAACGCCCGCCAAGAGGCTCGCGCCGACGAGGAAAAACAAGGCAAAAACGGCCCGAATCCCAGGGAGAACATGCGCGCGGTCTCCCGTTCGTGCAGGCACAACCACAACTCCTACATACTCTGTGTGTTGTGTGTAGAGAGAGAGAGCAGACATGTTCTTCAATTCCTTTCTCTCTTGGAAATTAATTACCTGCAGTGAGCAACGTACGCACACAAGTAGCAGCAGAGGCAGAGCGGCAAGATGAACTACGCACTCGGCGCTCTCGTACCAGGCGAGAGCTGGTGATCCAAATTTATTGTTGGTGCACTGCAAGGGGGAGCAGGTCTGGCGCTCCCGGCAATTAACTATAAGTTGATGGTTCCTACCTGCGAAACCTAATCCAATCTGCCCCGGATTTAACTCCATCCGGATAACGATTCCGATCCACGTCGCATCTCCGCATGCATGCATGCATGCATGCACAGTGCATAGATATTTTAAGTGTTTCGTGTGAAATATCGTCGAAAACATTGTATGAAACACATTAAACACCGGGAAAGCAGTACGGAAAACACTCATAAAACGCAACATACCTAAAATGCACATGTACGTTCAAATTTCAAACACCGTCAGTATTTCTAAATTTTTTTTAAGCGAAAACTGCAGTTCATCGATCGATCAGCATTATACTACTAATGCTAGCTGTAGGATCTAGCTGCCTGCCTCTCGTTTTTCAAACCTGATTTCAGCATGGTTCACGGTTCCAAGTCTTATTATTCGGAAAAACTGAATAACCCATTAGTCATGGCCTTAAATCTGTTGTGATAGATCAGGTTTGAAGATGGCATTGGATATGCAGATGGCTTGCAAGGTTGGGGGGTACAGTCTCCATCCACAGCTGCACCTGCCTCAGCTACACCACGTGTTTGTGAACGCGGCCGGCCATGGATGATGATTGATCGATGGATGGATCTGCAGAAATTCTTCTCTGATCCGATCGGGGATTAATGGCGACGAATAGCTAGAACGGTTGGTAATGTTGCTGTCAGTTATGGTGAGATACGGGTCGTCGCGGCGGCCGCAAGAGTTAGATGGCGGCCGCGGCCGGCCGGCAAATCTCTTTTCCATAATGCCATCAGGCCGGCCACCGCCATTGACACGATCAAGCACGCGCAGACGCAGCTACTGACGCGCTAGTTTATGTGTGTTAACCACTACACATGCGTTGCAGCAACTGACATGCATGCCGCTAGCTATAACCACTACATATATACTCGATCGCCGGTACGTAGCATTGCAGTGCAGGTGCTGACATGCGCGTGTAACCACTACTGTATCGAACATGAGAGCAGTCGAGCAGGTGCTGTGAGTCTGAAAAAGAATGGTTTTTTTTTTGTTTTTTTTCAAACATTAGCAGGAACGCTGCCTGCTGATTCATTTAGGCTAGAGGAAAAACAAAGGATTACATGGACTTGGGAGACTCGGAAACAAAAGGAAGAAGAAAACTAAGAGCCCTGCCAAAACATTAGCCATGATTAATAAAAAGAATGATTTTCAATACGCAACTAAATTAAATTATTTTACTTCAGTCATTTTGATTTGGTTCAATGACCTCCTGGCTCCTAAAAGTCAAGTTAATTACTACTAATAAGTACAATGGAACCATGCAGGTTTAATTAATCTTGCAGCAAAGTGTAAACTGTTATCCTGATGTACTGCACGTTGGGACTGGGAGGAAGAAGATGAGACGTATTGCGTCCCACTAATTAATCAACCTGCTTACCACACGGAGACATACAATTGCGCGCCATGCAAAACAGAAGACGACTGCATGCGTGCGTTACGTGCGTACGTGCGTGCAAGCACTGGCTTGCCACGTACTGCCAAATGTCAAGAGCTTTTGGGTAACTAAAAACCATCCGAACTGCTCCAAGGCATGCATCAGCATGGCTTTGACTGCATTCTCTGCCGCAAAACAAACTGATCGCGTCTGACCGGTCCATCTGTTATATTTGTGCTCTCCGCGACTCTCCACGTGCTGCTCTCTTTTGGCGGGGCGGTTGTAAGGGCTACTTTTGAACGTTTAGGTTTACAATAAAAATAAGCACGGTGTCCCGTTTAATTACGCGGATATAATTTTTATTTCAATCATGTGTATCTTTATTATGGTTGATACTTTTTTCATAGCTTTTGGCATTGGGCATGAATCTTTGCAGTTGATATGAACCCCTTTTTTTAATATGAATCTTTATAATATGGTCCCACCATAATCAACAATATAAATCTTTTTTAAAAATTTATAACATGGTTCCACTATAATCAATAGCATAAATTTTTTTAAAAACTTTCTAGGCATTACAGTGTCACCTACTCAGTCGTGCATGACTACAAACCATGTACCATTCCTATTTACACCAACCCCAAGGTTTCTCCGGTGCATATTCCCAAGCCATTGATCCTACCCATCTTCATATTCTTGTAGGTGCTCTCCAGTATCTCACCTTTACAGGGATCCACTCTCCGGCAACAGCCTTTGTCGCTACCCTCCTGTTGCCCCTGCTGCTGGTAAGGGGGCAAACGACAGCAGCGGTGGGGCAACTACAACAGTGAGGGTGGTCGTGGAGGCGGCCAAGTCAGCACCTGGGGGTGGAGGCCGGGGCCGAGGAGAGGGAGAGGGTGTGTCCATGGTCGCTATGGTGGCCGTGATGGTCCTCCTAACTATGGCCGAGACAACAACACTCTGTCCATCTACAATCCAAGTATCGGTACCTTCCAAGTTTGGCCCAGCGTATTCCCACACATCTCCTGTACTTACCTATGCTATTCAACAAGTTTGTCTCCATATGCACAATCCTCATGAACCGCATCTTACGGCAACAATGCGCATACGTACTTTGCTACCTTTAGGGCATCACACATCATGGTTTACAGCTTCACCGTACTTCTTTTGATAATTTGGTAGCCTACTAAGATGTTGACTGGGCCGAATGTCTGGATACACATCGATCAACTTCTGGTTATGCAGTTTTTCTTGGTGACAATTCAATCTCCTGGTCTTCTAAGCACCAAACAACTATTTCACATTCTAGTGCCGAGCAGGAATACCGTGTTGTCGCCAACACCATGACCGAGGCATGTTAGCTTCATCAACTACTATATGAGCTCCACTCTCCACGAGCAACTATGGCCTACCGTGATAATATTAGTGTTGTTTATCTTTGTACTAATCTAGTACAACATCAATGAAGCAAACACATTGGGATTGATCTTCACTTTGTCCAAGAACAAATTTCTCTTAGAGAAATTCATGCCTACTACGTTTCAGTTTGCTGACATTTTCACAAAAGGACTTTCGTCTTCGGTCTTCTTCGGATTTTGGTCTATTATTAATATCCGAAGTCCCGACATTTCAACTGCGAGGGCCCGGGAGAGGGGTGTTCGCCTATTTATATTTCTTGCATGTCAAGCTTCTTCTTTGCTCTCATTCCAGGCCGGCTGCCTAGCCCTAACATATCTTCTAGGCCATCTATTTTTATAAACCCTTTTACGGAAGATGTGCATGGTCTACCCTACATACATATACGTATAGAACACGGTCATTGCATATCAAAATTGTGAATGAAATAACTGCGTAATAAATTGTCCAAAATGATGCGCATAGCATAGAAGCACGGCCGGCTCTATGGAGCAACTAGTATTTTCAGTATATGTAATCCATGATCAAGTAATACATTGCGTGAATTCTATAGGATTTCAAGAGGGTTCGCGTCCTCAAAAGGCTTTCGAAAAGAGGAATTGTTAGCCGATTTTAGAGCTGTCGTTGACGTATCTCGGACAGTACTTCGAGTGTCTCCCCAAAGTGGAAAGATCACTAGGAATAATAGGGCTTTGGAACTGGAGACGTGATTATCGGTTAGGAATAAAAAAATACTCTGCCCCCAATGAATGGGGTGCTTTTGTATTTATAGGGGGTAGATGATTAGGGTTTACAATCTTACACAAGAGGATATTTTTACCCTCGCATCCGGACCGTTGATACGAAATCAACGGTCACCTACAACAATTAATCTCTTTTCATGTATGCGAAAAACCCTTATTACCTCTAAAGCCTTAGAGCCCTTATTGAAATATTGGGTTGACCTACTGTAGGCCCATCTCTTCATAACAATGTTTCGAACCCACAACTCCCGCATGGCCCAGTCACCACTGGGCTTTTACACCTCCATCAGGGACAATATCCTCGGATGATCTTGCCTCCACTCTGGTTGTAGCACCTTCAGAAAACTCCTCTTTAACCTTCCTCTTCACGTGTTCATCCCGAAGATACCTCAAAGATCTTCAGGGTCTTCGGGCTCTTCACACTTGTTGATCATATCTTTGGGATTTTTGTCACTATCTTCGGAAAAAGGGGAAAACTTCCTACAACAAGAGCATCCGCAGCGAAAATTGTAAAATAAAGTGTGTAAGGATAGGGTTTATGTTGAAGGAAAAAAAAAAATTAGAGTGTATTGTAAAGCGTGAAGGAATTAAAAGGGAGACAAACAAGATATGTAGCGAATAACGCCACAAAGAGTATAATTTTAAATTCATCAGGGCCCAGGCCACCAGATCAGAGTCTCTGTAGTGCATGTCACCTCTGCCTAATTTTCAAGGCGTGTCGGACGGGGAGGTGAAAAAAAGTTACGGCGGTAGCTAGCTAGCCCGTGCAGGTTGGCACCAGTCCAAAAGTTTCAGTAAAAAACGGAACCGTAGCGATACACACATACAGTAGCACACAGGTTGGCCGCGACTGCGAAGGGTGGTGCGCATGTGCGGCCTGCGGTGGGCCCACCCGGCCCGGCCCGGCCCGCGGCTCACGGCGGGCGGCGTCGTTGTTACTTGTTGGGTTCCGATTTGATTTGAGCGGGGTAGTGGGGACACGTGGGTGTCAGTCGTCACGCCTGACACCCTGGGCCCCCACGCCTTTCCGCTCCCAGCCCCAGGCTTGGATCTACCCACCCGGCCCCGGCCGGGCGTTTCTACTTGTACCGCCGGTGAAAGTTGAATTACAATTACTGAATTACCGCGTCGACTTCCCTTCCCCCACGTGATGGGGACACTGACGTGTCCTGTGGCGCACGACGCCGGCAGGAAGCTGTGCTGGCTGGTCGGCGTCAGTCACACACAGACACACTCCTACTGCCAGTCTGCCATGCCATCTCATCTGCTGGTTCTAGTCGCCGCAGTAATGGGATTGCTTTGTCCTCGTAAATTGATAAGCACGTCGATTTTCATCAGGTTATGCTCTGATGCTCTCTGCTTGTTCCGCACCAGGCAGCTACAGTATTTATTTTAAATTTTGCTGTCCAAATTGTTACTCATTTCATGTAATCTCATTCTCTTTATCTAAACTACAAGCAGACATGGAACCATGGTGTATAAATTGAGAGTCACGGCGGTATAGGAAAGATTTTTTTTTTTTGGTAGGAACCATGCTAATTATGGCTCCAAGGGAGATTGGGATTAAGCTCGTGCGCTCTCTTAATTAGTTGCCATGCTCTTTGGAGCCAAGATTCTAATTTTTGAGCTCGCATGGGCTGAACCGGATGCAGGGTCGGTGCTACTACCAGGATAGGATAAGCGGCAGCGTTGTGCTGCACAACCGAAGCATATCTTAACGGCAATCATTTGCGGTGATTAGCTCTAATTGCGGCGAGCAGCAAAAGGCATGCACAGCACAGGTGGAGCAGCTCCCAGACTCCAATCCGACCGCCGTCCTTTGTCGTTCCGGTTCAGTAGAGAAGGGCGAGGATCTTAGTGTTAGAATTATTGGGCCTGACCCATTTAATATCGAAATAATTCCTGAAAAATCTCAAAGGCCCATGTATGCATGAGGCATGTGAAATTTCTTTAGTACCATATTACTAATGGGAGGAGTGGAAGACATGCTTAAATAGTAGAGCTTGCTCCATCCCACTAGAGAATGTGATGGGAAAGAGAAATAGAGATTCACACGCGCGCGCTCGCTCGCCTCGCCCGGGCGTGCGCACGGCACCTGCTCATCTGCTGGTTCTAGTCGCCGAAGTAATTGGATTGTTTTGTCCTCATAAATTGATAAGCACGTCGATTTTCATCAGGTTATGCTCTGACGCTCTCTACTTGTACCGCACCAGGCGGCTACAGCATTTATTTTAAATTTTGTTAATCCAAATTGTTACTCATTTCATGTAATCTTTGATAGAACCTTTATTCTTACAAAAGTTGTAGATATCGGAGAGAATCTCTAAATCTACGAGCAGACAGAGAATTTTTGGAGCCAAGATTCTAATTTTTGAGCTCGCATGGGCTGAACCGGATGCAGGGTCGAAGCTACTACCAGGATAGGATAAGCGGCAGCGTTGTGCTGCACAACCGAAGCATATCTTAATGGCAATCATTTGAGGTGATTAGCTCTAATTGGCGGCATGCACAGCACAGGTGGAGCAGCTCCCAGCCTCCAATCCACCCGTCTTCCTTTTTCGTTCCGGTTCAGTAAGAGAAGGGCGAGGTTCTTAGCCGACGGCTTGGACCGAAGGTTTAGAGTAAAACTGCTCAACTCTCCACTCTAATCCACTTCTCTCCCTTCCTCTGTTGCCCCACTGCAACCATCACGCATTGTCATCATCGTCATCAGGGTGCAACTGCAGTGATGATCCTCATATTGCCTTTGGGAGCTCAACCATTGCTTTTGTGTTATTGCTTTTTTTTTAAGGGTTGACCACACCTCTTCAGCTAATAGAGCTTAAAGGGTAGCCGTGCAGGTTGAAGCACTGTGGTGACAGTGCAATTATGCTGCCGTCTTAAGTGTCGCATTGTCTGAAGGTTGTGGATAGAGGCCGCATGAGTATCACAACGAGCATCCACTAGAGAGAAGATGAGGGGGGAACGAGTCATCGAGAAAGGGAGGTAGCGGCAACATAGGAGGCACGAAAAGTGGAGGAGGTGTGTGGGTGCACCTAAAGCAAAATAAGAAGTTCTAGGATAGGTGCAGAGTTCATAACTAAAAAATACGTGTTTTCTACTTTTTAGATTATTTCATTATTTTTTTAGCGCTTTGATTTTTTTACGTCGTTGAGTGAAAGTCTTGAAATCACAAGATAAACATTACTAAATTCACCTTTAATTATCAATTTAGATTTACAAAGCTAACAATCCGAGTGATTAAAGTTTAGTTTCGGCAGATAGTTAGGCTCTAGACCACTATTTTAGGCCTTGTTTGTTTCAGCTTAAATTAAATTAAATGAGAATTTAATGTTTTTGTTGGATTTTAAATAGTTCTTCTCAGATTTCATAAAATATTTTTTGTAATTTTTGAACTCTTGAAGACATATTTCGAGGGGTTACAACTTTTTTAGATTAAAAATTTCATCAACTTTCGGCTCAAACAAATAAGGCTTTAGTCGTTTTACAGCGTTTGCCTTAAAAAATATTAACCAAATTTTTTTTTAAAAAAAACTCTTGGCAATAGAGAATCGGACCTTTTGAAGCCTACAGTTTTTAGCTGCAATTATTCCAAACAAGGCAAGCTCGTTTGGCTGGTGAGATGATTGGGGAGCATACCGCCGCTATTATTTCCAGGAAATGGTAGCTTCGGTATCTTCTTTTAGGGCGCTGATTGTATAATCTTTGTGTCGTCCTCACATCCATTTCGTTTGATTTTGGGATGTTGACGTTGGGGGATTGTTTGTGTTTAGTAGCGTAGTATACTACTATACATCGCACTAGCTGCATCCCCAAAAGCATGTCCCCAAAGCCATCACTTTTACGCCTTGTGCTAATTTAATTGTATCGCTGTCTAGGAATGCGTTGTTTATAGTTTGTTACTACCACAGAGCCAATTCGACATGTCTAGAGTTTTTTTTTTTCAGAAAAAAGTAGTTCCTGGAAAAGACGCTTTCTGGCTGTGCTGCTCATTTAAAGAAGAACAATATTTGATAGCCTTGAGTTCTAGTTAGGGCGTTTGTTTTGAGTTGAAATATGGCATCAAGTTATGGTATTATTAATACTCACGCTCATCCAAGAAAATAAGTAGGTACAGTATATCCCTTGTACAAATGCTAGTACTACCTTTCAAGGATCTATTTAACTCGTTGGATTTTAAAACGTGGAATAAATGCAAAACTACTTGAATTATAACTATCTGCTCATCAGTCATCACACAGGATAAATGTAGGAACTGCTAGGTTAAATAGACGGAGAAAGAGAACTGGATTAAAACTCTCAAAGTATGTCTAATGCCGTGTTAGAACATGTTTAATGAAAGTATCCAATTAATGCATATTTATAGTATCGGACACTATAGCAATAAAAATAGATGTGAAAAATACAAGAGTAAAAAATGTAAATGAACAATAAAAAGAGATATGAAAAATATTAGAGTGAAAAATATAGATGAACAGTAAAAATTCTCATTTCAATTGAATCCCTCTAAAAGTAATTTGAACCAGAGAGGCCGTTTTCTATCTGTCTTATGTAACCAAATTCCAAAGCTTACAAATTTCAATTTCGCCAGTATAGATCGACACACTGACATGGCAAGAATAAGAGCATGTAAAAGATGAGTAACAATAAAAGATTTTCTGAAGAATTGGGCGAAACAGAGGCAGCGGCAAAGGCGCTGAAAACAAAAGGCAAATTATTTCCATATCTTTCACTTTCGTTTCTTTCTATAACACTGTCAAAGCACAGTAGATTCGACCAGGGCAAAACAAAAGGAAGAAAAAAAAACATCTTTTGTAGTGAGCTGCATTTGCTGAGAAGGGGGACCATGAACCCCCAATGCTGACACCTCTCCCTATTGGCACAACAACCTGGTGTAGCATCGGCAGTGGTCCTTCCCTTCACACCTACACTGACTGACTTGTTCATCTTGTGAATATACACAAACACCACACTAGCTACCCTCCTCTGCCTGTCACTTCTCCATTGTCCATTACAATGTATCTTGTTGTACTGTCTTGCAATACATACAGCAAGCAAGCACTAGTGTTAACATGTATCTTGTGGTTGGTACTAGTGTTCTTCTGGCTAAACATCACACCTAATGCTATATAGAGCTAGTGGCTATTGTGGCAGCTTATCAAGAGCTTGGTGGTACATCAATGGCGGTGGGTGGGTGGTGGTGGACTGGTGGTAGGGGTGGTGGTAGTAGTAACTAACAGTAACTAATTAATACATATGGTAATAATAGGGCCTTGATTTATCAAACACTGCATCTTCAAACAATGGTGCTGCTGCTTCTCTTGAGACCATGGCATCTTCTTCGCATATGTTTTTGTAATAAAGCTATGAAGTTGAAGAAAGAAAAAGGAAAAATAAAGTAGAAAAAAAAGGAACTGAAGCTAACACTATGCTGCAACTTCTCCACTCTTTTCCTATATTCCACTATTCTCTTTTCGTTTGCTGCTAGTATTCCTGCAGGAACAGGAGATGGCAAGACGAGGGAAAAGAGGGTAAGACACCATGATTCGAATAGGTGAAGAGCATATGATTTTCACTACAAGGAAGAGCATGGTGCAGAGAACTTGAGTTGAGCTGAGCTTTAGAAAAGGGCAGGACGAAGTGCTTACTATGATTAGGCAGTAGTATTACTCACTTCCATTTAGGAGGACTTTCACATCCCGATCGCACCGTGATCAGAGGACAGCCTGCGTGCATCATGCATTCAGCAAATCATGATACCCACATAGATTACACAACAACTTGCAATACTATTATACTGAACTGCACTTTAGGCCCATAGAAAAGTGTGCTGCGCATACCTGGACATGGGGAAGAAGTATGGTTTTGGTGAAGGTATGTCCAATGCAGCGGGCAGGAGATGGTTAGTGCCGCCCCCGCCGTTGCTGATGGCAACATAGGATGCGATGGAGCCGGCCGACGCAGCGGAGATCTCCGCCTCGGTGGGAGCAAACGGATCGCGCGCGAACGCCGAGGACTTGGTTGGCGACGCGAACGGGCTGTCCGGCAGGTTATGCTCCACACTGCAGAGCACAATGGGCATGTAGTGAAAAGATCAGTTTGGTGGAAGGCTTACTTCTGGGCATCGCTGGATGAAAGCTAAGTGTGATGAAAACAACAAATGATGATGACGACGATTTGTTTAGCCTTAAATTTCACCTTTGGTCACTGTCTGCGTTAGGGCTGGCCGACTCGCCAGCAGATTCCTCCTTATCGGCTCCTCCGTTGACCACCTTCCTGTGAGGAAGAAGGAAGCTGCTGCCCTTGCCTTGCTCTGTCATTTGCATCAATCAAGCCAGCAAAATCAGCACCCAGGACGTTGGTCAGTTTCGACAAGTGAAATGCGGGGTCCTGCTGTTACAGGGAGGCCTACCGGAATCAGGCGGCGAATCGACGGTGGGGGTGGCGGCAACGGCAGCCTGCGTGGGGCTGAATGGGTTGCCGGCCGCGGCGGAGCGTGCCTTGAGGTCCAGCAGCTGCAGGCCCATGAGGCGGCGGCTCTGGAGCTCAATCGCCTGCTGCTGCTCCTCCAGCTTCCTCCGCAGCAGCATCTCGTTGGCGCTGTTGGAGTGCTGAAGCATTCTCGCACCTGGAACACACCCGCGAGAACTCAGCAGTCAGCACCAACCATGCATGGCATGAGCTGACACAGAGATTGCAAGCAAACACAACCCAAGCTACAATGGCTCAGGCTCACCGAGCTGGTGCAGATCGAAGCAGTCTCTGGCGTCTAGCCCCGTGGGAGTGGTGCAGCTCGAGAAGTCCACCCTCTCACCCTGCTGCTGCTGCTTCCTGCGGAGTAACAGCAAAGCAATCGGTCATGGGGTTGAGCTTTGAAGCCACAATCAAGCGGCCGTTGTTACTGTTGCCGGAAGCAAGAGGGCAAATGCAGTGGCTTGCCTGTACTTGTCGGGGACCTTGCCCTTCTCCTTGTAGGGCTTGACGAGCACGCGGGCGTCGCAGATGAAGTGCGGGTTGCCCTTGGCCAGGATCAGCTTCACCGTTTCCGGGTAGACGAAGGTGACGAACCCAAACATGCGCTTCTGCTGGTACGGGATGCGCACGTCGTGGACGGGGCCGTAGATGCTGATGTCCAGAGCCGGGCAGACGTATCAGAGACCATGTGAAAATCCCGGCGAAACTTGCCGCCGGAGTTGGCGGCAAGCATTCTCCGGCGAGCGAGCTCGAGCTCGAGTACCTGAAGTAGTTGGAGACGTCCTCTTCGCGGAACGTGCTGTCCGCCGGGAAGGTGAGGTAAATCTGCCGCGAGCCCGGGTTCATCATGCTCGCGAAGTCGGCGCGGTCCAGCCGCGGCCGGCCCATGAACTTGTGCGCCTCGTCGCCTCCCAGCATCAGCGCCGCCGCCGCAGCCGCAGCCGCTGCCGCGGCCCTGCCAATCGGAAGAATCGTGGGTCAATCGCAGAAGAAAGAGCGATTCGGAGGTCACAGCTAACAGGTGGTGTGGCCAAGGCGGCACCTTTGGCTCTCGTTCTGCTGCTGCTGCTGGAGGAGCAAGCTCAGGCACTTGGTGGTTGCGGATGGGGAGCCAGGAAGAGAGCCGGTGGGGGAGTAGGGGAAGGCGGTGGCGGCCAGGCGCTGGGACTTGGAGCGGAGGAGGAAGTCCTGACACTGCTGCTCCACGGCGACCGGCTCCATCTTGCCGCCGGCGAGAGCGACGGCGGCGGCATCGTCGGGGAGGCTGCCGTGCACGAATCGGCAGGCGCTGCCGTTCTTGCAGTACCCGCGTGCGTAGTACAGGCACGGCTTCCAGCCGAGCCCGTCGGCGCCGCCGAGGCAGAGCTCGCTCACCGACGCGCTCCGGCGGTGCCCCGGGCCGCCGTTCGCCCACGCGAGGCCGTAGGGGAAAAGCCCGCCGTCGCCAGCGCCGGCGCCGGGGCTCCGGCACTCGGCGGCGCCGTCGAACAGGGGCAGCTGGTGGCCGACGCCCAAGCCGCCGTCGTTGAGGAAGGCGAGCTGGTCCTGCAGCTGGAGCTCCTCGAGGAGCGGGTCCCCGCCGACGGACGGAGCAAAGAACGGCGACGGGGGTCCGCCCCCGCAGCCGTTGGCGGGGCTAACCAGCTCATCCCCGACGCCGGCCATCTCCTCCGCCGCGCCATTGCTGGCGCCGTCCCTCCTGGAGAACACCGGCGGCGGCGCCCACGACGAGGGCGACGACACCGAGAGCGGCGAGGGCGCGGTGCCGGCCCGGCCGGAGTTCTGGCGCGAGAGGAGGAACGTCGAGTGGCCGGCGGCGGCGACGGAGGTGGGGGTCCCAGGCCCGGACGCCGGCAGCAGGCCGAGCTCCTTCCGGGCCTTGGCCATGACGGTCTGGAGCAGCGCCTCGGGGCCGAAGGCGAGCCGTATCATCTCCTTCTCGCCGTGGTCCTGGATGAGCAGCAAGCCCATGATCTTGGCGGCATGATCCGGGTCGAGCGCCTGGATCCGCGAGAACACCACCTTGGTCGCCTCATAGGCGTCCATGGCGAGCTCAGCTCCGCAACACCAGCAACCTAGCCAAGCTCACACCTTTCTCTTCCAGGAGAACTTGGAAAGACACCAGTACACCACCAAAGAGCAAGCAAGCTCAAGACAAGCAGCAGAAGAAGAGGCGGAGGAGGAAGAAGAAAGCAAAAGGCTCAACGATTGTTCACTCGGAGCGGCGCCACTGAGGCAGTGAGCGGCAGCTCCATTTCCCAAAGCTTGGAGGTCGCAGCGGCAGCAGCCAAGCTAGGCTAAGCTAAGCTAATGCTACTAGTAGAGCTAGAGCAGGGTAGTGCGCGCGTCGCGCTGTATCCCTATCTATCAATCCATCGATAAGCTTTCTTTTACTGGCTTTCTCCTTGGGCTCTGCCCCCTGCCCCTGCCCCTGCTTGCTTTCTTGGGTCGATGCCAGCAGAGAGCAGAGAAGGAGGAGCAGGGAGTGACAAGCTGATTGTGAATTTTTCTTTCCCTCTCACAAATTAACAAAATTATGGGAATTTGGATCAGCTGTTTTGGCGGTAGTAGTAGTACTACACTAGTGTATTTCTTTTTTTTAGTGTTGTATTTTTCTAGTGTGTAAAATGCTTTGTTTTTCCTGGCTCAGGGAGGGTGCGGGAGGATCGGGTGCGTGGAGCGATGGATGGATAGATCTAGATCTCCGTTTTATACTGTGAGGAGACTACCCGATCCAGCTCTCCCCTCTCCCAGGGAGAGGAAGAGAAAGAACATGAAATATGTTTTCTTGTGTAAAATAAAAGAAATATATTTTCCATGTGCTCCTCTGTATTATTATCTGAGCGTACTACAACCGATGCCGTCATACTCCAACCTACAAGAAAATTGAACCGAGAAAGTGGTAAAACCTCGTCCTGTCTTGTGCAGTAAACATAACATCAGCAGCAGAGGTCGGCAGGGGGACGGCAAGCAGTATAACTTTAAAAAAAAAACCGTAATTTCTTCAGCCTAGAAGGGTAGCGTAGAGTCGAGTAGATGGGATGAATGATGGATGAAACGGCCGTAATCCGGGGACCCCACCTACTCCTGCCTTCATCATTCACTCGGTCACCGTCCTCCCTAGTCCCTCCCGCCCTTGCCTCCGCTTGTCCTTTCTGCCGTTTCTCGTCCATCGCTCGCTTGCTCTTGCTATACTCTGTGCCTGGGATCATCGATCCGAGCATTTACAACAGTCCATTGCAGTAGTATTTAAGCCATCTCCAAAATCTGTTATGCATATGATGATTGATAGAAGAAATAGCATGTATAAATATTTGAGCCGTTTTTAAATCAAGTCTACTCTACACAAGAATTAAGGTCTTGTTCCTTAGAGCTGATCTGAACGGCTGAAATGACTAAATTTCAAAAACTTCTTGAGGTAGCGTTAATATTCGGATCCATTTCGTCTGACTTGCTTTTTTAAAACGTTAGAACCCACCTTCGAAACAGCAAAAAACAAACTCAAAAAACACAAAGCATATGTCTTTCCAAAACGTTGATAAGTCGTTAAGCCGGTAAGCTGTTAAGCTAAAAAGAATAGAGCATAAGAAACTTTGTATATGAACAACTTATCTATAGAAACGTGCAGTCATCTCTACCATTATACATTATATCTCTAGTGTTCTTTCTAGGTGAGATGACAAAACATAGAGACACTTGTTATCTCAATCATTGTACATGCTCTTATAATGGTGTGTTGGGATGGCTGCATCCACGTCAGTCAAACTTGTATCACTCCAAAACAGTAGTTATAGATGGATTAGGTGATGGAGAGAAGGAAACTTTTACGGTGTACTGTAAATTATGAAGAAAGTTCAAGAGAAAGATAAAGGGAGTACTTAGAGCATGTACAGCAGGGGCTCTATCAGCCCCTGCATTTCAAAATTTCCTCCACCGCGCCAAAGCAGCATCCACTGTGTTCAACCTGTACTTTGAATTTTTCGCTGCTACAGTAATATGAAGGCCGGGCTGATAGGGGGTGAGATGGGGATGCTCTTAGTAGTTAGTAGTAAAATGGAGTGTGGGGATAGAGGAGCAGATATGAATGCTCCTACATGCTTGTTTGCTCACGTAAGATCTAGAGCTAGACTCACGCGGTGTAAAAGCACTACTTAACCAACTTTGAAGAAACTTCTGGACCGGCTGTTTTTCTTGAGCCAGACCTGCCCAGTACTTGGCAAGAGTGGAGTGAGCTCAACAAAGGGGGCACAAGGACGTGAACCTCAGCCACAGGGAGCTTCAGTGACGGCAAATCTGGGTGCGTGAACCTCCGACGAGCATGAGGCACAGAGAGCTCCAACAAGCATGAGAACAGCATGCGGAGGCTCAGCGACGACGGATCCACCACGAGGAGGCTCAACGCCGATAGATCTGGACATACGGAGCTCCAACGATGATGGATACGTGCTCATGGAGGTCCAACAACGGCAAATCCGACACTGGGAGGCTCGTCGGCGACGTATTCGTGCTCTAAGAGCTATGACGACGAATAACCCGGTCTTGGGGAGGCTAGGCGATGACGAATACGAGATTGTGGTGGCGAAGGGCTCAGCGACGACCGAGGCTAGCGAAGCTTGGGGGCATCGTCCACGCATCCAACACAAGAGGCGAGGTGGGGCAGGCTGCTCGGCATGGCTCTAGCGGGCCTTCATGCCATAACCAGGCTAGGCTTCCACATCAACCAAACACACTCATAGTATATTGACAATTGTTGTCATAGCATGTTTTACAAGAACACCCATTTATGGATTTCTTCTTATATTTCTCTCTTATGTTTTAGTCCTTATCCTATTGCTATTTTGTTGGATACTATAAATGGACAAATAAACGAGACCGCCATTAAAAACGCTCTCATGCCTCAAAATACTTTGTATTTACTCTCATGCCCCGAAGTACAAAAGTCAATTGCTATTGTGCTTTTTCCTCCCATATTTGGCCAAATTTTAGCAAGCACATGACGGGGTGTCGGACCCGGTCTAAATGACCGAACCCTATTGTGTTAAACAGTACTAGTCCCAGAAGATCATGGCTAGTACACACAACGAACAGAACTGATACATTGCCTTCGAATTTCATTATTACAATATAGGGGACTACGGGTCCCAAAAGGAGTCACAATTTAGTACATCAAGCACGGCACGCACGCCGAGATACAGAGTTACACAGACAGTCACACAGGGTCCTAACATAGCGCAGCTTTATTCTAGCTAGTAGGCTATTCCACAGGCAACGGCGGTAGGTAGCACGCAACCCTACTCTTCGTCTTCGTAGTCCTCCTCCTCGTAGTCCGAGTCCTCCTCGAAAGCAGAGTCGTAGGGGAGCTCTGCGGCTATTGAAATTTTTAAAGAGGGGAAGGGAAAAACAGGGGTGAGTACAAAGGTACTCCGCAAGTCAGGAATATATGCGGATGGGGTGTAGTACAAATAAGAGGCTTGGGTCGTTTTGCAGAAATGCACTTTTATTTTTTCTAATTTTATAAAAGCAATACTCAGAAAGCTTTCAATCTCGAATCTCTTTCTTTTAGGGGCTCATTCTCAAATTCTCTCGCCAATTGGCCACAGCCATAGCGAATTTCCTCCTCAGTTTCTTCCCGTTATGGGGAATCACTCGGGACAGGGGTTAGGTCCAACCGCGCGAGCAGTTCATGATAGGCCGAACCCAATTCATGATACAAGCCGGTAGTACCTATCTCAAGATCAAAAACTCTTTCTCAATAGTTTTTACTCACTCAAATCCTTTTTAAAAATTCCCGGTTTTTGAAAAAGAAGAGCTACCATATGAACAGTCCCTTCGCGTGCTCATAACCGCGAGCACGGCTATCATAATAGTTTTAACTCTGCAGAGTGGGTACGCTTTACCCTCGAGAGGCTACGCACCCAGACGATGTTTCGCCACAAGACCATTAACCCCGAGGGCCAACGATCGGGTCCGTCCCATACCGGAGCTCGAGGTTGTACTGTATGGCTCAGTTCGTTGGATCATAGGATGAACAGTCCTTAAACTAGAAGAGAGACGATATTTTAGCCCCGTTTTCTCAAAGTGGTGCCTTCTTGCACCGAACCGGCAAAAGTCTCTCCTTAGTCGGAAGTATTTTAGGGGAAGAGAGTAAAAATCATTTTCTAGCCCATGGCATTGCCCTCAATGCGCATACCTTCTCCAACCATTTCTCGAAATCTTTCTCAAACCATTCCTTATCACAACATTTATTTTCACACACAAGAGTTATAATTTTCACACACAAGAGTTATAATGTCATCGCGATAGAAATCATTTTTAGGCATTTTTCCTACATCAATGGAATGTAATTATATACACAAGATTTATTGCATAACTAATAACTAGTAAATACGACGCTTTTACTTTTTAATTTAGCATGCAGGTTTTCAATGTCTAATAAATCGTTTTTAAAACAAGCAACATGGCTCACAATATGGTCAAGGGGACTTGCCTTGGTCGGACGACGGGTAGGAATAACAAGCGACGTCGGACGGGTCTACAACACCTTGACCTCCTGGTCTGCAGTTCCAAAATACCATCTCATGTTAGCTTATCCACTCCAAAATACCATTAATCACTAACAGGAGCTAACAGCAGGTAATAGCACTTGAGAAAAATAACATTTCACAACATTTCCTCTCTTGGACAGTAAGATCTTTGGACAAGAATAAAATAGGAGAGCAAGCAACATCTGCGTTGTTATCCCAACCATGATCGGAGGCTATAGCACAGAACGCAAAGCAGCAGCAATGATCGGACGCGGAAGCGCTGAAGCAAGCAAAGGCGGGCCGCGCAGACCACACCTGGACGTCGAACTCGATGAAGGCGACCGCGGCGTGCTCGGCGGCGTGGCCGAAGGAGAGCAGCGTGTTCTCGCGCTCCCTCGCCGCCCCGCCCCGGGAGAGAGGCAGGCCAAGGACCACGATGAAGAAGAAGCTTGCCGGCCGTCGGGGTTGCCTGGCGCTGCGGCGCGTCGAGGTCCGGGGCCGGTGGGGCGTCGAGGTCGGCGGGCTCGCAACCGTCGGGTCGCTTGGGGCTCGCCGGCCGCCGGTCGCCTAGGGCTCGCCAGCCGCGATGTGGGATGCGATTTGGGGATTTTGGCCAGCCGATTTGGGATTCTTTGGGCTTGGATCGGGATTGTGTAGGGTTTGGGAACCACTGAGGATAAGAGTTCACGGTAGTGCTATTTTGGAGGTAACGGAGAAAACGGATGTGGCATTTTGGAACTGATGTATATTCGGATGCTATTTTGGAAATACCGATTCATTTTAATGGCATGAGGGCAATTCCCCCTTTTTAAAAAATTAGAACCTACCTTCGAAAACAACAAAAAAGGCTCAAAAAAACACAAAGCATATGTCTTTTCGAAATGTAGATAAGTCGTTAAGCCGGTAAGCTGTTAAGCTAAAAAGAATAGAGCATAAGAAACATTGTAGCTAAAAAGAATAGAGCATAAGAAACATTGTATATGAGCAAATTATCTATAGAAACGTGCAGTCATCTCTACCATTATATATTATATCTGTAGTGTTCTTTCTAGGTGAGATGACAAAACTTAGAGACAACTGCTATCTCAATCATTATACATGCTCTTATAAGAGCGTGTTGGGATGGCTGCATCCACGTTGGCCAAACTCGTATCACTCCAAAACAGTAGTTATAGATGGATTAGGCGATGGAGAGAAGGAAACTTTTAGGGTATAATGTAAATTGTGAAGAAAGTTCAAAAGAAGGATAAAAGGAGTACCTAGTAGTAAAATGGAGGGTGGGCATAGAGGAGTAGATATGGATGCTCCTACATGCTTGTTTGCTCACGTTAGATCTAGAGCTAGACTTGCGCGGTGTAAAAGCACTACTTAACCAACTTTGGAGAAACTTCTAGACCGACTATTTTTCTTGAGCCAGACCTGCCCAGTACTTGGCAAGAGTGGACCGAGCTCAACAAAGGGGGCACACGGAATACGGAGCTGGCCGCAGGGAGCTTCAGTGACGACAAATCTGGGTGCGTGAACCTCCGACGACCATGAGGCACGGAGAGCTCCAACAAGCATGAGGACGACATAGGGAGGCTCAGCGACGACGGATCCACCATGAGGAGGCTCGACGGCGATAGATCTGGACATACGGAGCTCCAGTGACGATGGATCCACGCTCATGGAGGTCCAGCAAAGGCAAATCCGACACGGGGAGGCTCGTCGGCGACGTATTCGTGCTCTAAGTGCTATGACGACGAATAACCCGGTCTTGGGGAGGCTAGGTGATGATGAATACGAGATTGTGGTGGCGAAGGGCTCAGCGACGACAGAGGCTAGCGAAGCTTGGGGGCATCATGCACACATCCAACATAAGAGGTGAGGTGGGGCAGGTTGTACGGTGCAGGGTAACACTAAACACCCATGCTGCTCAGCAGCATGGCTCTAGCGGGCCTTCATGCCGTAACCAGGCTAGGCTTCCACATCAACAAAACACATTCATAGTACATTGACAATTGCTGTCATGGCATGTTTTACAGGAACACCCATTTATGGATTTCTTCCTATATTTCTCTCTTATATTTTAGTCCTTATCCTATTGCTATTTTGTTGGATACTACAAATGGACAAATAAACGAGACCACCATTAAAAACGCTGTCATGCCCCAAAATACTTTGTATTTACTCTCATGCCCCGAAGTACAAAAGTCAATTGCTATTGTGCTTTTTCCTCCCATATTTGGCCAAATTTTAGCAAGCAAATGATGGGGAAAGACCACCCTACCCCTCCATTTGCATTGACAATTCATCTTACACATGAACAAATAGGATTGACTGCTTACATTGTGGCCCAAGCTAATTTTCAAGATGGAAAAGGTTACATGCACAACTTCAGTTAGCATGGGCACATGAACATGTGTCATCCTATAACAATAATTAGAAGTCCATGTCAAACACTAATTTTCAAACTCCTCCAATACGAAATATTGAAAGTGTTGGTGATTCGTAAGTGGCCCACCCCGAGATGGACCTTGGGCCGATTCCATACCGGCCCACCGCGCGTACAAAAGATCCAAAAGGCCGCTCTTGGCCGTACCAAAGGAAGCATCTAACCCACCAGGGTCTCCCCCGGGCTTAACCAGGTCAAAACCACGCCCCCGGCGGCGTCACTCACCTCCCGGGCTATCCTTAGCACGGGAGAGGGTCCTGCGGACAGTCCGCCTGTCCGTGGACAGGTGGCGACAACTGTCATGTCCCACCGCACTTTCCCCGACACATGTGTCATCTTATAACAATAATTACAAGTCCATGTCAAACACTAATTTTCAAATTCCTCCAATACGAAATATTGAAAGTATAGTTGACAAGTACATGTTTCGTGAAACTTCAGTTAATTATCATATTAAATGGAACAAACACTTTAAGAATTCAAAATCGCCGTATAAAACTATGCAGGTGTTACCAGTATACTGTACAGACCAATGGCAATTTCCTGGTCATCAATCTTAATAGCAAAGTAAACACCGGCCTCCTTATTTTGCAAATGGAAGGGTATAATGTTCTTTCCCCACATTTGGTCACTAAAATTTGGGCAATTCTTTTTTTAAAAAAAGGCATAATAACAATTGACTCATGTACGTTGGGGCATGAGAGCAAATGCAAGTGCTTTGAGGCATGAGAGCAATTGTCGATGTACTTTAACGCATTAGAGCAAATCTCTTTTTAAAAAAGCAGAACAGTTTCTCGTCAATTTCAGAAATGCCAAAAAAGCATAGTATCATTTTTAGCTTTTTCGACGGATGAGCTAATAAATACAAAAAATAAACTATCATATAAGGAGACATCATGATGATGTCAATATAAAACTACTGAAACTATCTGAAATGGTAATCTGTTGAAAATAATTCCAACCAATCACTATTGGCCACCCCTGCCTAGATTGTTGGTAAAAACCGCCAATGATTTGATAACTAGCCGGTTTCTTAAATTTGGCTCTCGGTTTATCCGGATTCTTGAGTGGTTTTTCAACGGTTTCTAGTTAGCTTGTGGATGGTTATCAAACCCGGTGGAGCTTCGGTTTTTTTTGGGCCCCTACAGTTTCAAAATCCCAGGGGTGGTGATATGTAAGCATTGCTCTTTTCAACTTAAGTTGAGATCTAAAATTAAAGTTAAAAAATTGCTATTTTTACAAGTCTAGTTTTATAGCATTGTGTAGAACTTGTGTAAGCCTCTCAACGGTTTTTCTCAAAACTTTTAAAACCATTTTCGAATATTTTTTTGGCCTCTTCAAGCAATCCATCTGAAGTTCACAACTTTTTTATGTTATAATATAATCTTTTACTATTTTAGCTTAGAAGAAGAATGACGTGGTTCGGTTTTAAGTAGCGCCAATTTTTTTGAAAGCCCTTGTGATGCACACATGTTTTGTTCTAAAAAAAAAGTAAATTTCATTTTCAAGCAGGCATGGTCATCCACCTTCAACCGATTGATATTGCATGGTTACTAAGTGCAGTTTCATATCACACATGTGTGACACACAACATATATCAAACAACCGCACGGATGGCAATAGAGGCTAGCAAACAATATCCTAATTGTACTCATTCTAAAATTTTTTAGAAGTTCAATCTAAAAAGGTGAATTTGTTACGATGAATAGTATGGTGAATAATTTAGACCGTGTACTTCCGGGTTTAAATCCATATCATATCCTCGTACTGATATTTATTCTTTAGGACCGACCATCCCTAGGCATCAAGTAATGCTCCATGAGTTCAACCAACACAAGAACATGAGATTTTCATAGCATCGTATGAATAAAAAAACTAAGTAATTAACTGAAAATACTAAACTGTGCATAATTAAAAAAGACAGAATCTTAAGGTTCAAAAATATTATAAAATCTGAAAAAAACATAAAAAAGAAAAGTAAACCCAACGAAAAACATAAAAAACAAAATGCACAGGCTTCTGCTTCTTGCTCCAATAGGACGGCCAGAACTTCGTTCCGAAAAAATAACTAGGGACCTGCAGCGATACTTTGGTGTCCGAACACCCGGTCCGATGCAAAATTCTGAAACAAAGGCTCTTGCTTAACATGTGTATTGTTTTTAATCATTTCCAATTAACTAGGACCCTTCTAGCGATTCTTTGGTGCTTTAACCAGGACAAAATTAACTTAGGGCGCATAATAAAATATATTTTAGACGAATATAATTTGTTGTATCAATCTAACAAACAAACTAAGAGGTCATCTAGCTGTGCAATTGCACGAGGCACCATGCTAGTATGAATATTTTTTTTTT
Source organism: Raddia distichophylla (assembly GCA_005191435.1). Classification (NCBI taxonomy): domain Eukaryota; kingdom Viridiplantae; phylum Streptophyta; class Magnoliopsida; order Poales; family Poaceae; genus Raddia; species Raddia distichophylla. Next base: position 525,032 of record SPJY01025203.1, on the reverse strand, counting down.
GAAAGAGGGACTGGAGAACTACCGTCTTATTTTATTGATAAGCAGAAGAAAAAAATCCATGCAAGCACGGGGTATAATCACAGCGCTCCGCTGCAATCTAGCAAAAGCCAGATATACAGAGTAAGTAAAATCTGGTATCTAGGAAGATGAAAAAAAAGGACACTTTGCTAGATCGCTTTTGAAATCTGAATGAAAATGCTTCCCCGATTGAAGATCCCCAACGGACGCAGGCTTCAGCATGTTCAGTTTTTCATCAGAGCTACTCACCTGTTGGAACAATTTGCTATGGGGAGAAGCTGCAGCGTGTAGCAGACTGTCTCTGAGTCAGATGGCCCAAGCCACCGCCAAATCCAATATTAATCATAAAAATATTTAAAATATACATGTCAAAAGCATATTAGATAACATTCATATTTTTATTTTATTTTTTCAATATTTACACGCAGTTACACCAAAATAACAAAGTTTTTCATTAGATCCGACGGCTAACGCTGGGCGTTGGATGGGGTTGGTCTAACACCCGTTGGACAAACCCACTTCCTAGCAAACGACCGCACTGATGGCAGTAGAGGCTTGCACACAATATTCTAGTTGTATCTATTCTGAAAATTTTGAGTTAAATCTTACAGGATGGGAAAAATTGGTTCAATAATACACATTTAAATCGAAATTCAAAAAGTATGCTGCATCTTTTGGGAATGTAGGTATTAAACGTTGTTTCCACCAGCCGGGACGGCTTCCGCCATGGGAGACGACAGAAAGGTGGCTTCCGCCGTGCCGTATGCCTTAAAGCCAGCCGTTTCCTCCATATGGCACGGCGGAAGCCACCACGTGCTGACATGTGGCCAACCTCCTCCCTTCGAACTGCGCCCGCACTGATTCTCTGCTGAGGCACTGAAGACGATGATAAATGCTCTGCTTGGTCTCCATTTCCCGTCTAGTTTGGACAGCACATGAAAACAATTTTTTTAACCACCAACAGGAGTAATGTAGAAAAAAAGAGTTACATGACATTTTTCAAAATCCCATAAAATATCATTACAACATTTTTCTACATTATACCATTATAATGTAGACAAATTTTGAAATGTTACAATGTAAATGGGATTTTTCAGGAATAAACATTACTTTAGAGGGGATTTTTATGAATAAAATGTAGACAAATGTTAACTTGAATTTAAATTTTGAGATGATCTCTGAAAAATCGTAAAAAATTATGGGAGTTATTTTAGGTTGTACTGAATATAGGTTAAATAATGTTTTTCTTATGTTGCCGTTTTTTTTGTGATTCAATAGGAAAGGTTAAATAATGTTTTTCTTATGTTGGCGTTATTTTTTGTGATTCAATAGGAAGGTCATCGGGACATCGTGTGAAAATCAAAATACATTTACACCAAATTGTTTATAAAAAAGCTTGTTCTCAAGTATGCATGTTCTAGTCATTTTTATTTAAAAAATTCCATAAGCATTGCAACAGGAGCAATATTTTAATAATTGTGTAAAATGTTACATTATTGGCTAAGCTAATTAGGGGAATCAGTAAATAATTGGATGAGCAACGATCATCACTTCTTTCATGGATTCACCTCCATACCTGTCACCCTTTCAACTATAGACGAAGACATGGTTCAAATTCCCTCTAATTGCATCTCATTAATACATTTTTGCGTAAATATTTACAATTAATATAATAGTCCTAAAAATATGCTAGGAGGTACCTCTTTTTTATATTTACAAAATTTACAAAAAATGTTATGTACCTCTTTTTCTGCATTACTTCCGTTGGTGGTTAAAAAAATTGATTTTATGTGATGTCCAAACTAGGCGGGAAATAAAGGCTGAGCAGAGCATTTATCCTCGTCTTCAATGCCTCAGCAGTATCAGTGTGTGCGCAGGCCTAAGTGAGGAGGCTGGCCACGTGTCAGCACACGGTGGCTTCCACCGTGCTGTATGGTATGTACGGTGGAAGCCACCTTTCCGCCGTCTCCCTTGGCGGAAGTCGTCCCGGCTGGCGAAAACATCGTTTAATATCTACATTCCCAAAAGATGCAGCATATCTTTTGAATTTCGATTTAAATGTGTATTATTGAACCAAATTTTCCTAAAGGATGAGTTTGTTAGGATGAATAGCATGATAGATAATTAAGGTCGTGTACTCTCGGGTTTACATCCATATCATGATCCTCTCACGGAATTTATTCTTTGGGACCGACCATCCCTAGGCATCTGAGAGTGATTTATCCATGAGATCAACTAACACAAGAACATGAGATTTTCATGGCATCATATGAATAAAAAAAACTAAGTAATCAACTGAAAATACTAAAGTGTGCTTAATTGAAAAGACATAATCTTAAGGTTTAAAAATATTACAAAATACAAAAAAATAGAAATAGAAAAGTAAATTATGCGAAAAACATAGAAAACAAATATGCAGGCTTCTACTTCTTGCTCCATTAGGACGGGCCAGAACTTCATTCCAAAAAATACATAGGAACCTCCAGCGATACTTTGGTGTTCGAACGTCCAGTCCGATGAAAAAAAAAAAAACTAAAAGAAAGGCTCTTGGTCCCAAGCAATATTGGCCTTGTTCTTTTCAGTTTAAATTAAAATTTATTATTTTGGGAAGTCAAATGATATAATTCTTTGTAGCTTTTTTTGAAATTTTAAATAGTTCTTATTACAGTTTTTAAAATATTTTTATATGTATTTTAAAATTTTCTGAAACGCTCTTTTAAGAAGTCACAAGTTTTCCATATTAAAATTTTTCAGGATCTTTCAAAAAAAAAACAAGGCCAATGTCTTGTTTGACGTGCAATCTTATTGTATCGATATAATAAATATCGTAACTTATTGCATCGATATTACTAACAAACTAACAAGTCATCTAGCCGTGTAATTGCGTGAGGCACTGTGCTAGCATGAATACATACCAGCGTAAGAAAAGAAAATATATGAATCTGAATATACTACCAGCCTACTCATCGATCTCATACGTTTAAGTTAAATCTAGCATCTAAGAAGATGAAAAAAAAGGGGGGCTGTTTGCCAGATCGCTTTTCAAATCTGAATGAAAATGCATGTTCAGTTTTTCATGAGAGCTACTCACCTGTTGAAACAATTTGCTATGGACGAGAAGCTGCAGCGTGCAGCGGACGGTCTCCGAGTCGATGGCCGCGGCCGCCGCCGCCGGCGCCAAATCCTTGCGCCGCCGCCGCACCTCCTCCAAATTCCGATGCTGCTCGCCTCAAGTAGATCTCGCCGACGTGCGAGGGGGAAAGGAAACGAATTGACTAGAAATACTCCTACTTTGAAGGGGAATCGTTGGCCGATTTTACTGTGACTAGTTATCAGGAATAGAAAAGAGCCAACGTAACCACCATATCACTCAGAAGTTTCCCTTTATATATTTTAGAAAAAAAATCCACACTATCGATTATAACGTGCCTAGATTATAATGGCTAAAGTTAAAAAGGAAATGTTCGCATCAACTGCAATTATAAAACAAAAGTAATATACAATTAATAATAAAAATAATTATAAAAGATTTTGTATCCAATACAAACGAAAAAGAATCTGCATCAACTATAACAGATCAAATTCAAAATGAAGATAATAGAAAATCACTGTATCGAGAAGATTAGAAATGGAGTTCATCAAGAAGACATCTCTATTTTGGCAATACCCTTATCTTTGGGTACATATGCTGTGCAATCACACTAACACAAAAACTAAACTAAAACTAAACAAGCTATCAAAGAGGGCCTATAATGGCTAAAGTTAAAAAGGAAATGTTCACATCAACTGCAATTATAAAACAAAAGTAATATACAATTAAGAATAAAAATAATTATAAAAGATTTTGTATCTACTACAAACGAAAAAGAATCTACATCAACTATAACAGATCAAATTCAAAATAAAGATGATAGAAAATCACTGTATCTAGAAGATTAGAAATGAAGTTCATCAAGAAGACATCTCTATTTTGGCAATTATCTTTTGGGTTGTCTACCGTTTGCACCGTTGGGTATTGCTATAAATGGAGAATGGGCCAAAGGAAATTATCACTCTCTTGATGTTGTTGTCCTTAGTGCCTTTTTGTACTCATATTTTTAAAAACAATTACCCATATCACCTTACTCTTTAGCACCACATTTTCGGTAGACATGATGTTCCACTGGCTTTATAACCTGGTAGCCCAAATCACAACATCTTAGGTTAATCTTTTTGGGCGAGTAAGACCAAACCCAAGTGAGATGCTACGTATGTGCGAGCCAGCCTCTAAGGTCGATTGGCTCTATGCGAATTTTGGGCTAGGGTGTTATAAATGGCATCATACTAAAAAATCGCTTAGAACCAACCCACCTTAAGGGGTTGGCCCGCTATAACACCATGATCTTTTGTACTAGTTGACAACACGTTGCGCTAGATGTAAATCCTGACAGCTAAAATCAAATCATAGCTTTCATGCAAATCTAACCACAAGCATTTGAGCAAGGCACCCTGCTCGTTTTCCATATACATATACAAAACTAGGTTAGTTAAACTACAGCGCAAATATAGCCTGCAGGTACAAGTACATGGGACAAATAGCTCACCTTTTTTTAAAAATAAAAAAAAACTGTGACAGAAGGGACACATACATGCACGATGATCAAAAGGAAAGAGAAGGGCTGGATGCCTGGATGGGTCAAGAAATGAGGTCACCTGAATGCCAGGCGTATACAGGAAGCGAGTTTACTAAGCTCCCACTTGATCCACCAACTAGGAGGAGAAACGGATTAGTTAATCAAAGCAAGCACACATGACACATGAATGCCACTTGATCCCCTGCTCTGCTCTGCTCGCCCCATCTCACTCACCACCGTCGCTTTCCCGCGCAACACAAAATCAAAGCAGAGCAAACCCTCCTATCATGCACAGTGAAGATGAGAGGAGGATAATCTCGACGTCGCTTTCACGCGGGCCCCGACAGCGTGGGGAGAGGGTGGGCCCGGGCCCACCTGTGTTCTTGTGTCGTCGCTGTTGGGCGCGACGCTGCCTGTGTCTTCGCTTGCTGCTGATCCGGGCACGAGCTCCAGCTCCAGCTTCGCTCTCCTCCCGCTCGCCGCATTTAACCGCCACAATTAGCAGCGACGAATGGATTAGGATTAGGATTAGGATTAGCGATGCCCGATGGAGCGATGGCGATGCTCGTTTTTTGAGGCAGCTTCCCTGCTAATCCTCCCACATGATTGAGGGTGTCTGTGTCCGTATGTGCGTGATGCTCAGATTTGATTTGAACCAGGGCCGGTCCAAAGACTTTTTATGAGGCCCGACGCGACACCAGCTGGAACAAATGTTTTTTTATTGACGGTGTAGACGAACTAAAATTTAAATTATTTTTTTCCTGTGGCTATTTTTTAGTATCTTATTTCTTGATCATGTTTTTTAACATCCATATAAATATATTTTCTAATAGACATATTGCAAAAAAATAGTAAACACACGATTATATATAAGTGAAGAGACAAAATATAAAGGTTTTAGATTTAGAAAGAAAACAACTATGTAGGGTTGGTTGATCACCGGGTCGCATTGTGTCGTCAACAACGTCAAGCCGATCATCTGACTCCTCCAAATGGCCGGATTGTGAAAATTGGAATTTAGGAACTAAGGACCCGCTCTCCCTATCTTATTTTATTTGATTTATCTATTTATCTGACTTTTTTCTAACTTTGAGAGATTCTCAAGATGGTCTCAAGAGTCATACTCCCTTTATTTGACTTGTTTTCGAGAACTTCAGGACAAGCCTACTAGTTAGAAAAAAAGATTATTTGAAAAAAATAAAATTATTTTATATTTTATACGAAGATAAATAAATATGAAGATAAATCAAATAAGATAATCGACTACCAAGATCAACCTCGATTGATCATGTCCTGGCTAGGCAGGCCGGTGAGGTACGTCACGACGCCTACATAACGGGTGCCACTAGTGCTAGTAAGTCATGGTTTGTCAGCATACCGGTGCAGCTCGCAGTGCTTCTTGCGACCTCGCCAATCTGTCACTCTAGTGTTGTGCCATGCAACGACGCCTCTGTCGTTCATGTCCTCATAGAGTCATAGCAGTAAATCCTAAGATACAACATGATGATTAGAATTTGGATGGATATACTAATAACGCCGGTCCATGGAATCGGTAAACAAAAGATGATGCAAAATGTAATAAACTAACAACTAATAGCTAGTCCAATTACTAATATTTATGGATTGCTATAAGACTAATTTAATGTATCATCTCGGGTTTCTCGCTGAGCTCCCTAATGCTACCAACACCTACAAAATTATATGGGTCGGGGCCCCTGGCGGTCCACCGACTGCCCCCTATTTTGGCCGGCCCAGCTTTGAACGGTAGTTTGACAATCTCCGACTGTTTTTAAATCCCAATGAAAAATTGATAAAATTTGTTGATATATATGATCTGGTTTGGAATAAATCACAACAAATAAATGATATTTACATAGTTTTTTAATAAGACGAATAGGCAAAGACGTGTCCAAAAATCAAAAGCGTCAAAATAAAAAGAACGGAGGGAGTACTTAGCAAGGTCATAGACTGCCATAGATATTTGCTAGAATGATCTGAATTGTACTCGTAGTCACATTTTTAAACCCCAATGAAAAATCGATAAAATTTGCTGATATATATGATATGATTTGGAGTAGGCTACAAAGGTTGATCTCATTTCTCTATTGTATTTCTTTTAAGAAACATAGCATATTCATTATATTATAGGCATAAAGCCTATAACCATAACAACACTTACAACAGGACTTCACATAAAAGATTAACCATCGACTAAAGCTATATAAAAAAAAAGCATCTTACAGTACTCCGGCTGAGAACAAGAACTTGTATCGTGCATAGCATGGTGCTTGCATCAGTAAACATAGATTAGGAATTTTATACACTCCTTTACGACAAGCCTTTTCCTGCAAAAAAATAAAGACCGATACAATGGCGGCGGTGGGGGAGCGATTCTCTTCTGGGGTCGAGCACCTGGGCCAGCGGTTTCTCGATCGCCATGGTCGTGATTAGTGTAGCTTCTCAGTTCTTTTTCTCTATTGTATTTAGTCAAAGCTTGGTCACACAAACAATGCAACGAAAACGTTTGTAATTCTAAGAAAAAATTGAGATCAATGATGTGCTAATTGAAACACAGGTTCTTTTTACACGCACTATAAAACTTTTTCGTACCAAAACGGATGTCAAATATGGTCTATTTTTCCTTTACAGAACATGCCGTGAAGCTGAGGTCTTGTTCCAATTAGTTTAAATTAAAATTAAGAACTACCATTCAAAATTTGTATTTTTTTTGTACATGTCAAATACTGTATCATTTTATAGAATTTTCTACAAGGCTTTGAGTTGGTTCTCTCGAAACCTCGGAATCATTTTTCTCTAATTTTTGGGCTCTTCGAGCTCCCAGTAGAAGGCACACAACTTTTTTACATTATATTGTATCACTAGTTTCAGCCAAAATTTCAATATATTCCACAAAAAATTCATAATTCATTATGTTAACTTGATAATTAATAAATTTTCATGCATATATTAAGGTATATAAAGCAAATAAATTAATAACTTTTCGTGCATACAGAATAGATGGATGGCTTTCCACGGACATAAATGGTCGAAAATAGCGTGTGCCAAAAAGATCTCTATCATAAAGCTCTATCATACTAAGGAGTTGTTCTCTACTCGTATCATATCTGATTATTTATGTATCTTGGTAAGATAAGACATTACCAAAATCTTCTAGAATCAAATATGACAGGTCGTGTCGCTTAGCTCCTAATTATTTTTAAAACTCTTATTTGTGGCTTTAAGATTATTTACAACCAAGATCAATAAGTTGAATAATTTAGTTTCTCAAATATCATCTCGTCAACAAACGTAGATAATCAAATATGGTATAGCTCAACAACAGCCCCTACGGTAAACACATGTTAAAGAGGGTTATGATTTCATTTCAGCTCACGCCGTGCAGAAGGCTACTTTTTTTCAGCTTGTCTAACTTATTTAATTTATCTGTGTAGAATACATGGACCCCGGGTATTTACATGGCGGGCCGCGTATACCATCTAACAGTATATGGACTGAGCCAGCTACATACGCACGGGTGCCACCAGGCTGCTATGTACATTGTACGGCAATCTGTTTTTTTTTTAATATCACTAAAGTGTGTATAAAAGCTCTCTAAAACAAGTATAACAAAGAGGACCCTCGGCTTTCAAGGTCATCTCGAAAAGTTTTTGAAGTTAATAGCTATCTCAAATAAGTAAATAATAAGTTAAATAAGATAAGTCAGGGAGAACACGTGCATTGCTGGAGAGTAACACGAAAAGAGGCCAAGATTATTTTTCCCTTTTCAGAAAGGAGGAGGTGAAGATCTAGGGGGGAGAAACCGGCGCTTTTGGCTCGTCTTTCGCTGCAAGCGGCGCCCTCTTTCACGACGCTTTTGCGTGCCCGCGCACGCGTGACGCCGCACGCTGCCGTCTCGCCCCGTCGTTTTCCGCTTCACCAGCCTTGCGAGTTGCGACCCGTCTTGCCCTCTGCTGGGGCCACACACAGAGACCTCCCATGTGCCTTTTCTACCCACCCTGCAAAAGCCAGAGCTCACTGTATTTCGTATTCGTATTGGTAAATTTTAAAAACGTTGTCCAAATATGTTCTATGAAGCGTAAATGAACGACTTCTTTACGACTATTTGATAAGTATCCCCTCTGTTTTCAAAATATAAGATACGTATGGATTTAAAAAGCAACGTTTATAACATTTAATTAATAATAAAGTTAAAAACATACTCCATGGTCTTGTTCTATTCAGCATATCGTTACGTTGGCGACTACTGTAGCAAATTTTGAGAGCCCTCGAAAAGAGGTTTAAATATTTTAAAATATAATTAAAAAGTAGTTTTACAATCTTTGTAATGACTACTAAAAGCTACGAAAAAATTGTTACAAATTATCACAACGTATAGGCTATATAAAAATAACAAAATTTACTACAGTAATACGCAACGGTACTTAACGCTGAAAAGAACAAGGCTTATGTTTATTTTTATGCATGAGATATAGTTCTATTCATATTTGGAAATACATTCATATTATGTTAATTTTACAGTTTTTATGATATCTTATGAAAGAAGTTAATGATTAAAATTCTATATTGAAGACTGTTCCATAAAATTATACGACTTATATTTTAAAAAAGAGAGTAAATTAAAAAGTCCTCGCACCACACCGGTTTGTTTGGTAGCCATAAAAATGCGGCTTCCTAGATATCATAAAAATGCGGTTTTGTTAATGATAAAATTGCCAAAACTAGTCAAAGTGTGTGGTTAGCAATTTCATAAACTAAACATAGCCAGCTTTAGCAAATTATTTGGGCAGATTATGACAAACTTAAGATATGAACCAAACATGATGTTACGTACCTAATATGATCAAACTTATCCGAAATTTATTTATTTAGGGGAACAAACCAATTTGAATCCATGGGACACTATCATAAATAGTTGTTTAAGGTTTATTCTGGTAGATGGTAGTCATGCATCACATCCATTTTACCTAAAAGATCACTGTGCATTCGGATCAAATAAAACGGATGACCCAAAATTAGTCTTGACATGCCTTTGCACGACCCTTTTTTCCTTTTTTTTTTTAAAGACCTACATAAAGTATCTCTTTTTTCTTCGATGTTTCATCTCGTAGTCATGCTTTTGTGTAGACTTTGGTAAGCAAACTTGCTGCATGATAGGATCTTATCTGGCTGTGACGCTTCACTCGACACATCACTTATCAAATGTGTAGTTTCACCAGCTCGCATAGCCGTTCATCTACCATCCGATGGGCACAATACAAGCCAATTGTCAAAGGTATTGGACAATGAGCGACCTGTTGATAATTGATGTACCTGAATGTGTCCTTGACACATACCTCGATAGTGAAACTGGTAGGATAGGATCGTTTGTCGTTTAGTATACTCCAATTTGCACCGACGTTTCAGCGCCATTATTTTACCAACTCATGGATAATTAAATCTTGTTTGGCTTAAAAAAAACACTAGTACCTTATATCTTTTCTTATACCGGACAAGTTTCCTAGGAACAAGCAAAATAACCTCTATTATCAATAGCAATTGTTAAAATGGCTAAATTAAGAGTATTGTTGGCGGTTACAAACGGCAGTTTCTAGATGATGAGCTTACTTTGTTAAAATGGGATTAATACTAATAGGTCTCTTTTCGCACTCTGCTAGGCATTCGTAAGCTAGAAAGCTCGTATCGATCTCAAACGAGCTTTTTTTTTTACCCTAATTCAGACCTCCCATTACCAAGATAACAATCCTGCATATAACCTTATATTTCCATGAAAGAAAAATTACAAGCATGTGTGTTATAAAAGTATGTGCGTATCGAACCTGTCTAGGCAGAGAGAGAAAAGAGAGAGAGAGAATGTTCTTCCCTCCTTATATAAATGAAGACCTTTATCTTGCGAGAAATAGAAATCAGTCTTGGATCACTCCTGGATGGATGAAGTGGCTCTCAAGGCAAGGCTCGCACCCCGGGGTGGTCTTGCTCGCACCCAAGGTGGTCATGGTCAACCGTAGCCAAGGGTCCAAATGACACAAAATCGATGACACCCAATCCTCGACAAGTATCAACAATAAGAACTATTGACTTCTAAAAAAAATCAATTATAATAGTGCGCCTTGCAAATCTCCTGCCCAAAACAACCTATTGAAGCATGCCAACCTCTAAGCTTTTCCTCTAGAAAACCAATCAAAGATAAACAAATTACCAAATCAAAGACAAGCCTACCCTTTGCCATAAGTAAAACAATCCGTCTACGGTCACTATCAAATGGCGAGATAAAATCTAGGATCCGAACATTCGATTCTCCTTGCCCTCCACTTTCTAGATCTGAGCACAAACACAAAACAATATTGCTATCGAAGATGTCCTAGAGCTTGGCGTGGTAATGCCTTACAAGGATGATGCAGTAGGGAAGGATCTCGAAAAAAAGGACCACAGGTGTCGAACAAATAGCGAGAACATTTGCAATGCGCACAAGCAAGTTGTCGACGCGACAGAAGCATGACTGTAGGAATGTGGAGTGCCACCAGGATCACATGCACGCTCCTATGCCTAGCACGATTGCCGACAAACACGTCCCACCTACTCCCCCAAGCCCCTTCCCCTCCTACACCTCAAACTTTGGGCAATGCTGTTGCTCACATCAGTAGTCACCAAGGCAGCAAAAGATCCACTGGGATCAAAAATGATACCGACAAACTAACTGTCGGACCCGGTCTAGATGACCGACTCCTAATGTGCTATACAGTACTAGTCCCAGAAGATCATGGCTAGTACACACATAAACAGAACTGATACATTGCCTTCGGATAACATTATTACAACATAGGGGACCACGGGTCCCATACAGAGTCACAATTCAGAACATCAAGCACGGCACGCAGGCCGAGAGTTAAAATTTGAATTAGGAGTCCGATTCACCCCCCCTCTCGGCCTAGTTTTCCTACACTCCGCCTCTGGGTTGTGGGGCGGCCGCTCCTTCTCCGCCTGCGCCTCCGCCTCCGGGTTGTGGGGCGGCCTGAGCTCCATGGAGCCGCCCTTCTTCCTGTGGCGGTTCTTCGCGTGACCGATATCAACGGAGACAGCGACGTGGAACGGCACGACGGCAGGCGATTTGGGAATCTGGAAATCCTAATTTCTTTTCCCCGCTGGTTCAAGTGAATGAGTTGTTCACGGCGCATTTCCTTGAATATCCAGAGCAAAACGAGCTGCTCTTGCCAGCCGTTCGATCGCGATCGTGCGGCCATCGAAGGTTCGCATACAGTGACTCGATTCCGTGGCCACGGTTTGCCCACGCCGCACCTCCTTCCTGTTGGCTCTCCCAACCTTGTTCGCAGCGCCTAGGGTGCAAACGGGAATGCAAATTCTCAAGCCATTCGAGCCCGGTTTCTGTTAAATTCTGATTCGAATCAAAAAATAATATCAGGTTATCCGGTTTTAAATCCATTCAGATATATATATGGGTTAGGTTTTAAATCCATTCAGATATATATGGGTTAAGATATAAAAAAATTAATATTCGATTTATCCGAGATATATGTTAACATAAAAAAAAGCAACGGAGTTCACTTTCTCTAAACCCAAAATTTTTGTTCAGAACAAGATTATCGAATTTTGGGAAATTCCAGCAAAATTTCGTTGAAAAAATGATGGAACACAAGATTTAAGCCAAGCATATAACGTTGGATGCACTATACACTACGCACTAGGCTATTAACCGGTCTTCCAAACATGGAAGTTATGACTTCTTTTTATATATTCACATCAATTTTGATAAAATATTTTGAATTTAAAAAAATTAGGAATTGATTTATCCATCGGTATGGACCGAAATTTGTTAAATTTTGGCGGAATTTTGCTAGGAAAAAAACCTAAATTCACTAATAGATTTTCTACCGATTGGTTTGCTGAGTGCGACGATTCCTAAAATTAGACATCTCTGTTGAAGAGAGGAATAGAAGACTAAGACTAATCTGCACTCGATTTGGTAAGATCGACCATGTGTGTACTTTTAGCATATATTTTTCTAATTTGAGTCGATTTAGAGCTTCGCAGAGCTTTAGCACTTTTTGGTGTATATATAAAGCCTGACGGGGACGTATAAGGGTCAGGCAATACTCAATCAACAATACACCTTTTTTGGTTTCATTGTTTCTCGAATCCAATCGATCTCATCGATATGGTTCAACCCATAACTAAGACTATCTTGATAAAACACAATTCTTTGCTTGTGTTTACTTGCAAGTTATATTGTCTCGATCAGCTTCGATCTATAATTTGCCTCTATAGTCGCAAGTTCTACTGTCTCGTTTATTCAATTTAGTACATGTAGTTATCCCATGAGTTTATAATCGAGTTTTTGCTTGGTTATTTGTTCATATTTACCGATTATCTGAAACTTGCTTTATCGGCTTACTTGATAGCCGATAGATTTACACTTATAGTGTTGCTTGATTTTTATGTAGCGGTCCACGTCGGGGGTGCTAGCCAGATCCATCAACAGGAGGCACAAGTCTGGCATGGTCCCTATCGCTGGTGTGGTCGGAGCTGGTGGGCTCCAGTGGTGTGCCCCGGTGTCATGGTGGCCGTTGTGGCTTTATGCCTTCGGTTTCGGCGTCACGGTCACCGGTTCTAGCGTTGCCTTGGTTGGACAGTGCATCGGCGGCCGGCCGGCGCCTTGGTGGCTGCCCTACGGCTGCCACGTGGATCCAACGCCTTGTGTTCCGTTCTGAGGGTGATATGCATCGGCGATGCATTGACGGTCGGGTTGCCACTCCAGTGCGGAGTCCAGCTGGCTCCGGACAGTGATGCCTGTTGCGGCACGATAGACACCGGGCCTGGTGTGGTGCTTGGTTGCCTCTCGGCCCTGACGCTTTCACCGGGCCCTGTCCGGGTGAGGTCCTATTCATCACTGTTCAGCCCTTCCTCTCTTCGTTGTGCTCGATGGTGGTTGCGGCGTCTTCCTCGTTCGGTTGTGGGCCTCGGCGTCCTCTCCGCTTGGCGAGGTCCTGTTCGCCACCATCCTACCCTTCTCTCTCCCCGTGAGGACTACGATGGCTGTGGTGGTGTCTTCCTTGTTTAGTTTTAGGGGATAGATTGGTCTTCGGCTCGAGTTCCTCTGACGTTTCTGCCCTCGGCTCGTGCTTTGTGCGGACGTGTTCGCGATTACCCCCAGTGTGGTGCCAGGGTTGAGCGTTTTGGGCAAAAGCCCTGCCCAGCTCCTGTTGGGTTGGTGGTGGCAGTGATTCCAGTGTCGTTCCCTTCTGTCGGCATCGCTGTCTTGCTCCCCTGTGAGGAGAAAGCCCTGTGCGGTCAGTGATGATGGCAATTCTTCGTCGTTTACTTTGTTAGAGGTGTGGTGGTCCGCTCTGGCGCTGCGGGTGATCGCTGGCTCATCCAGTGGCGGAGCCAAGGCCCGGCCACCCCGGGCCCAGGCCTAGGCTCCGGCCTGCTAACAAGGCTTGCTAATCAGCAACTGCACAAGAAATTTCGGCCTGCTAGTGAGGTGAAAATGAGTCCCAAGCTCCGGCCTGCTAACAAGGCCTAGGACTCGGCCTGCTACCAAGGCCTGCTAACCAATAACTACACAAAATTTTTGAAGACATGAAGATGGGCCAGCCTGGGCCCAGGCTCCTCACCTGAGCTGGCTCCACCACTGGGCTCATCCCTCTTTGTTACCATTAACCGTTGGTGGTGTTCTATGTGACCGGTGTTTCGTCTTCTTCCTCGCCCTATCTCTCTTTCTCCATCTCCTAAAAGGCCTTCGGCCTAAGTGGCAGCGGCAGTGCTGCGTTCTCCTCTATAGGAGTGTATTCTGGCCCGGTGGTGGCCGGTGGTGTCTTGGTTTTGACCAGGGTTGCAGCGTTGTGTTGTGGTTGTCCCTCGTGCTTGCGGGTTTTTTCTTCTTTTTTTTTTCTCCTGCTTTAATGAAGTAGGTTGGCAGCTCTCCTGGCCCTCTTTCAACCCATTTATTACTATCGGGATTTATTAACATCAATGTATTATTTATTTGGTTATATCGTTGTATATATTAGGATTATGCCATATCGTTTCCAGTACTGCTGGCTTTTAATTTGGAATTGAAATTTGTCTAACATTAGCTTTAGCTTCGCCATTTATAGCGCTCCGCTCGCCCAGAGCTCGTGCAGCTCCCTTTCCCGTCCTCCTGCTTGGCCACGTCGCCCCTTCATCCTCGACCGTCAGATAGCGCCCCATTGGCAGCCTCCCGATCGTCCGATCCAGGCCCTCCAGGAGGGGACAGGTTTGCAGAAAACCCCTCGTGGTTTCCAGTTTTACTGCAAAAGCCCCTCGCTCTCGCGGAAGTGCCCTTCTCATGCATTCGTTTTGTCTGCCATCTTCACTGCGTGCCCTCCAAGTTTTCCGCCGCTTGCAAAAATGCCCTTTTGACCTTCGTAGATACACCTGGAGTTGGACTGAAATTACCCGCCTTGCCATTGGGCTAGGATTGCCCGCGGTGCCTCCGCAGTCCCCACCCCCTTGGCCTGCCTCATTCGCTCCCTCCCTGATGAGGACATCCTCCACCAATACCCGCTGGCAAAGACGCAACGGCCCAGTTGGCCCAGTTGTAGTCGGGCGGCGACCGTGGAGCCTCTGAATAATCCCACCTCGCTTAACTTGGGAGGAGGAAGCCACCTTAAAAGGGAGAGCCACCCTTTCCCCATTGGACTAGTCTTTTGGGGCGATTGGGCCTCTCCCCGAGTGGGTGTGCTGAAGAACTGTTGGGGTCCGGGCAACCTTAATTTGTTGGGCCTCGGCCATCCCCACCTGGGCCGGATGCATCACTCCCCCTTCCCCTGTCCTCCCACGGGCGATAGCCCGATGGCCGCCTCTTCCTCCTGCCCACGCTGCTCCGCCACCGCCGCCTCTCCCAGCGCCGCCCCCTCCTCGGTTCTTCCCACCCTCGCCTTGCTAGCGCCGTCGCGCCCGCCGCTCCTCCCGTTTTCGGTCGCCGTCGCCCCTTCCTCATCGCCGTCACACCACCTCGGCTCACGGCACAGCATAGTGGCGGCGACTCCCCTGTTCTCGATCCGCTGCAGGGCGCGGCCGGTGTGCCGCCCTTCTCCTCTTCTCCGCCACGCTGCCGAGCGGGTAGACCCCAGGCCACGACGTTGGCTCCGTCCTTTCCGTCGCAGCTGTTGACACAAAAACGAGGGTTTCTGTGAACACACGTACACGTGCTCCAGATCTGGCACGGCCAACGGCGTCGCAATCCCATGGCCACGGCGGCGCTCACAGCGGCACTACGTCCTCGCCATCTTCCCCATTTCCAGAGCGGCCACTCCTCGTCTCCATCGACGGCGACAACCCCCTGGTGTACGGCGGCGGCGCCATCTTCTCCTCGGCGGCTCCGTCCACGCCCAAGGTGCCCGGCGTGGTCTCTTCGAAGCGGCAGCAGCGGCCTTCCCTCCCCATGGTTCGGCGCAGCGGCGCGAGTCCTCTTTCACGAAGGAGCAGCAACAATGCGCGGCCTCCCCAACACAGCGACACGGCCTCAATGCGGTGGGGTCGTCGTCGGCTTCTTCCCCACGTGGTCAGATGCAATGAACTCTTAATTTGAATTTACTTCCCTCTGTGTGTATTTTATTAAATTGTTTTGTTTGTTTCATTTAACAGAATCTAATGTAGTATACAACGATTTTATAGATTTACGCAAAGTCCTTTGGTTAGCACCTTTGCCATTGAACAAGACAAATGGTTGGTCGGCACCAGGTATTCTAATTCATGTTTCTGCATGTGCTCAAAATCTGGATGTAGGTGGTTAATCTATTCTGATTTCTAATTGCTATAGATAAACTAGCATTTCATGCTTAAATTGTGCAATTAAACAGGGGTTTTAGTTGTCTTGGATGCACACCCTTGATGGAATTATCTATGAGGGTATCCTATGCTCTTAATTTCAATTTACTTCCCTCTGTCTGTATTTTATTAGATTGTTTTGTTTGCTTCATTTAACAGAATGTAATGTAGTATATGTCTTACTTGGTGTTCTGTTCTCTCAAAAATAGGTGTTATGTCATGCTCTATCTGTTCCATTGGTTCAATAATTAAGAGCCTGTTAATATCTTTATGTTCATCCTTTTCCTTATTCTTTTTTTAAAGAAACATTTATATGGTACAGTTGGTACTTGGTACAAAAACAGTTGGCAAAATAATAAATGATGCTATTGCAAGTAGGGATGATGGGCATCTTATTTTTTTGTGTTCAATAAATATGTGAATGATGACTATTGAAATTACTGATGTCTTTGTGACTTCCCCCTCCACTTTCAGGTCAATTCTTAATCTTACAAATTGGATAGGCTTTTCGACAATTGCTGTCTCAGGAGCAAAGTTGTGAATATCTGCTTTGAGGAGGTATGCTACAATGTTTTTTAGGGAATCTTCTATTATTTGCACTTCTTTTTTTTAGGGCCTTTTATATTATTTGTGCTTCAGAGGTTTTTCTTTATGGTTTTCCTTCAAGCACTTCAACTTTGTAGAAGTTTGATATTCATGCAACTAAGAACAATTTAATTTTTTAGTGTTGTCATATGGCAGAACATATCTTAATATAGATATTGACCATCTGGTGTGAAAGCAGCTTCAGTTAATTGTTACGTTGGGAGATGGCTCTAAACTAAACCCACACCTCTGCAAAGTAATGGATGAAGATGAATCAGTGCAGGTTTAGTTTTTGGGAGTGAAGGTGTCAATGAAAAAATTACAAGAAATTATGCACGTCATGGTTCAATATCCAAAGCAAAATTTTGCAAGCGCTTATTCACCTTGTCCCCTCCATATGCATCCAGAACATATATATGGTTGTTAGTCGTTGTTAAAAGCATGGACTTGCCATCATTGCTAAATTTGATGTCAGAAACTTCAGCCTTATCTCCACGAACCAAAAACGTGTCAAATGGAGCCCGAAATTGGATTTGATTCCCAAAAAAATGTCAAATGCCTTCTAGAAATATGGTTTCCAAGTTTAGCTCTTAGACAGACCTTGTCATATGATCGAGAATCAAAAAGCTTAATAGCACCTGCCTCCATAGCTACAGCAAAAACAAGTCCCTGCTGATCATATGCAACAAAAGGCCTACCACGCAAGCGTAGTATCCCCTGAATGCTAAACAAGTAAGCACGAAAGGCACCCAAAAGGACAGATGGTACTTTTCAGTCTGTATATGTAAATTTTGCATACTCAGTTGGAAATTTACACAAAATCCGTTGGTTAGCACCTTTGCCATTAAACAAAACAAATGGTTGGTCAGCACCAGGTATTCTAATTCATATACTACATTACATTCTGTTCTGGGTGTAGGTAGTTAATCTATTCTGATTTTTAATTGCTATAGATGAACTAACATTTAATGCTTAAATTGTGCAATAAAACAGGAGTTTTAATTGTCTTGGATGCACACCCCGATAGAATTATCTATCACGATATCATACACGATTATAGTCAAATTGTACGAACAATATATGAAGATGATTTTATCTATTATTATCGATCTACCTGCCTCCTACAATATATGTGGTATTACTAAAAGGAGATAGATAACCCTTTGATTTATTAACACTTCTGCAGATTGGTGATTAATGCCCAGGATGTATTTTTTCCTTTCACCATATGATATGAAAATTATTGCACGTTTCTTTCTCATGTTGAAAATGACAAGATATCAGTGAAGACAAAATGACTTTCTCAGCTCACTACCGTTCAATATTCTTACAGCACCGCCGCACTTCAGACATTGCACAGCAGTTCTTTTACCTTTATATATCCTTGTGTCACACTAAATGGATTGTAATATTGTGCCTAATGAGGTCAGAATTATGACCAAAAGATAGCTGTGTATATTAAGCACTTTTAAAAAATGGTATTGTACATTATAACGTATATACGGGTTAGCTCACGCGCGGATGCGCGTGAATTCCGCTAGTAAATGTACAAAGCCGGGTTGAGGTCGCACTGGCTGGCCACGTGGCCCATTTTTTAGCCCGTTTCGGCCACGTCGCCCCGATTTCGTATGGCCGTCCGATCCCTCAGGCGACTCCATCCGAGCGCCCACGATGCCTGGTCTGACGTTTTTTCAAAAAAACCCTTTGCTTTTCCCGTAATTAACCCGCGCTACACATTGCACAGCACAGCCTCGTCGCTGTCGCTGCCCTAGCCGCCTGTTCCCTTCCCACTGCATCCTGCCTCCATTCTAGCCTGCATCGCCCCTCCCCTCCCTTTCTCCGCCCCCGCCGCCGGCCCTGCCACCGGAGCTGCCCCCCACCTCTCTCCCCAGCCGTGCCTCAGATCCATCTCTGGCCCCGCCGCCGGCACTGCCCCTCACCTCTCTTCCCAGCCGTGCCTGAGGTCCATCGATGATGTGTTCATGCAGGACGGATCCGGGTCGGCCGCCTCCGTTGGGGCTGCACCAGGTCAGCCGCCGTCGTCGCCGGCCTCAGCCACCCGCTGTGGCTGCTCCTCCCGTTCTTCGCCTCTGCTCCAGCTATGGGGTCGACCGCGTCGCCGACGAGCCGAGCCAGGCCCCAGCCGCCCCCCCCCCCCCCCCCGGGCGGCGTTGGATCCAGTGGTGCCGTTCCTGGCCAGGCCTTTCTTCCCTGTTCTTCGTTCAACTGGTTCATGGATTTTTCCTGTGCGTGTTTTGTTCTGTTACAATGCCTATACTGATGCGCTTTTTATATCCTTTTGGACAGCCATACGGCTGCCTGCTTCTAGATACCGGGTAATTTTTTTGTTTCTGCATGATGGCTAATTTCTGTATGTATCCATCTTCAACTGGTTCGTGAATTTTTCCTGTGCGATTTTTGTTCCCTTACAATGCCTATACTGGTGCGCTTTTTATATCCTTTTGGCTAGCCATACGGCTGCCTGTTTGTGTATAACGGGTAATTTATTTGTTTCTGCATAGCGACTAATTTATGTATGGATTCATCAAAGTTTTCCCTGCCAGCTGTTCCATGATAGCACCATTATGCTGGTCTCTACGATGAGCTGGCTCGGATTTATTTTATTCAGTATGGGCCTAACGACTGCGTTTTTCAACTCCAATCGAATTGCATGTTCGCATCTCTTCGTTCGTTCTTCCGGCTCTACGTTAAACCTAAGTGTGTTTTCTTAATAGTCCTGACCATGTATTCCCCAGTCTTCTTTTGCGTCTTTCGGGGATCGGTCAGTTTTTTCTCTCCTCGCTTATGGTAGCCATGCGCATGTATACTCTTTCGTGCCTTCAATCCTTCATGCCGATCGTAACCGTTGCTCCATCGTCTTTTGTTACTATGCCAACCCACACACGTCTCCACCGATTATGCATATTTTGGTAACGACCTGGTCGTTATTGTATTTTTTTTTCACGATTATATACCAGCATAGTTTGTTCTGTATTTATGTTGGTCTTTTCTTTTATACATAGTGTGTGACTGCATCGGTTTGTTCAGTACTGATTAGGCAAATTCGTGCCCTTTTGGTTTTGCTTTTCGTTTCATCCGTGAAGAAACCAGCATGATTCGACGCTTCGCCTGAAACAAAGACGCGCCTTGCGTATGTGCCGTCGCTGCCTGTGACCACGGATAAATTACCTGTTACCCTTAAAATATTTCGGAGATTTATGAAGCTATTATGGCAACATTTTGGCGCCAGCCTATT
Source organism: Raddia distichophylla (assembly GCA_005191435.1). Taxonomy (NCBI): domain Eukaryota; kingdom Viridiplantae; phylum Streptophyta; class Magnoliopsida; order Poales; family Poaceae; genus Raddia; species Raddia distichophylla. Next base: position 504,731 of record SPJY01025203.1, on the reverse strand, counting down.
TTTCCACCGTATACTGCATGGATCCCACGCGGCGTTCCTGCTCGGTGCCACCGACACGTGTTGTCAAACGTGTCAACCATCTGCTGTGTTAAGCGGGCATCTACCTGTTCCCACAGTAAACCAAGCTGCCGTTTACGCTTGCGCTTGCAAGAAAGAAATCCTGATATAAGCGGTCATATTGCCTCTTCACGTCTCCTTTTTTACCCCTCAGCCAGGTTAACTTGGACTGTCTACGCTGATTGTCCGCCCGTCCCACGGGACAGCCCTCAGTTCCCTCCGACGCTATACGATACTTTCGATGGCGCTGTTTCTCCTGTTTTCTAGCATGAACTTTCGTTCGCGCTGATTCCCCTGTTTTATGCGTGCTACTTTCTCATTTTCTGCTTTATCTTGCAACGGAAGGATGTTGCTCTATTATGTTCTCCTTTCGGTGTCTGCCCTGCCCTTATGCTATTCGGATGTTTGTGTCTCTTGCACATCTCTTACACTCTTTGTCCCGCTCTATGTTATTGATGCAGATGAACTATACTCTGCTCAAGGATGTCACGCCACACCTACACACATGGCTGGTGCGTTTCACCACATTTTCCATTGCTGATGTCTCTCCGAACAACCAACCCTTAGATATGATCATGGTGGATGAGCAGGTCTGTGAATTTCTCATTTTTCGGTCCTTGTCTTTTTTGTTCCTTGCTTAGTTTTCTCTTATTCTTCTGTGTCTCCAGGGAGGATCCATGCATGCACAGGTTTCATTTGACACCGATAAAGATCAACTGTTAACACCAATCGCCACCCTATCTAGCCAAATTTATCCCCTCCTGCCAGCTGCGCTATCCAACATAGCACAAACTTCGTCCACTGGCGCGCCCATCCATCACTCCGTGCTTTCTTCTACCCCACCTGATGAGGTAAGCTACATAATCATTAACTAAATCTCTCCTTTTTTCTATACTGCATTGCTGAATGTACCATGTTGTATGACCTCATTAACTAGACTGCCGCTGAGATAGGCCTTACCTGCCAGCTGATGCCTTCCAAAGACGATGCATCCAGTGCAACGTAAGTGCCAAACTATAATCTGTTCATGACAAATCATATCTCTATAAGAAACACACTAACACACATTTGCGTCCATTTTACCAGGACCACACGTTCTGCAAGTGATGCTAAATCGTTGCCGGTCAAAAGGAAGCTATACTAGTGTCTGTGCTCCTTTCCATACCGCTGCTGTCTCGATGCTTCCTACCGTCAAAAACTCCTTTTGCTATCTCACCGTTGCCGGAACCACTTACCGTACCTTCTCTTTTGCTCTAATCGTACCTGTAGCTGCCTGTTGAATATCCTCCGTACTCTAACGTGGTCTGGTATGCTGACCACAATGCTAGGTGTTTAAGGAGCGGACCTCCTCATTTTGTTCATGTAAACCCTGTCAAGTGCTATATGGTGCTTACCTGCAGCACGTTGTGGCTCACCTAGCAACCTTTATTTCCTCATATCAGTGATCAGGGCGTGAACATCAAATAACGCCCTTTGTCACTATATCTCTGCATTGCGATTTGCTTCCACTTTGCCAGCCCCGTTATGCTTTATGCCGTCCTGCACAATCCCATAAGCCACTTGCACACGCAAAATTCGTTAAACTGTGCACTACCGCGCATAACAGCCATGCAAGCCAATTTTCCCACCGTGCCATCACTCGGCGCGCCACGGGCGCGCAAATTCAGCTAGTTGAATACAATGAGAAGCTACCAATGTTTGATGTGCACCTGGGGAGAAAGGCATCCGTGGGTTCCAAGATGTAGATTACAACAATAAAGTTGTTTCTGTGGAGGCGCTAGCCAAGCAGAGTGTGCTGCCATTTGTGGAGAAGGATGTGGAAGAGTGGCTTTTCTTCATTCGTTTACTTCGTGTATAGGTGTGCTGTGTATATGGCATTGTTTAATTTGTTGCGCGTGACACATGGACAGGTCTTTATGGCTACAACGCTGCATATTTACTATGGCAATGCTCCAATAGAAGTGCAGGGTCCTTACGTTAGCATGCATAGTTGCATGCACACAAAATCTGCAATAGATCTTCCCATTTCACCTAAAGAGCTAATAGGGGTGGTAACCCGAACACTTCGTATAGATCGACGAAGCTTCAAAGTGCGCCTACAGGCGGTTCGACCACGCTACGTTCCTGGCAGCTCGTATGTAGTCTGTAACATGTGGGAGCTTTGGAACCGAAGTTCGTGGGACTTGTATGTCCAAAAGTCCGTTGAGGATGGTCATTCATGCCACTCTTCGTTGGAATTCCGAGGTTGACCATGGGTCCTACATGACCGTCGTTGCCGGCCTTGACTTTGTTACTGAAGATGATGTGTGTTGGGACCCGTACTCTCCAACTCTTATGCATGAGATTGCGGAAGGAGGCCACATCTCGGCAGCTTGCTCAAGGGATCATGCATGCTGGTTAACAAAATGTCATTGAGTTTGCATGAACGCTATCGAGGTTTACTCACCGGAGCACGTGATGCGCCAGTTTGGGTACCGGCAAGTAGTTCCTGTTCCACCTCCACGAGACGCCGGCCGCTTGCATGGGTACTCTTCCTCTCCACCACATTTAAGTACACCCATTACATTATTACATTATCATATGTGTGTGTACCAACCATGATGACTATCTGTTTATTCAGGAGGACCGGCCAAGGAGACAACCCGGATTGGACCGTGCGGCACGCAGAACACATCACGCGATGGATGGATCGAGCTACCGTGGATGTGGTGGTACCTGTTGGACCTTACAATCGACGGGACTACGACACCTACTACAGTTGGTACGGGACACGAACAAAGTGTTATCTCTTAGACCGGCCATCCGAGGGCCACACACAACCACACGCTGCTATCGTTGCTGAACGGGTGCACCGGCTGGTACGTGACATTCCGCACATAGATGGTCCAATGTTTCAACTTAATATTCCACGTCGCTAACGATTTCATTTTTTCGAATGCAGACACAGGAGTCAGCGTACATGCCGGATGAGACGGATGTCTACATGACGTAGATGGAGCAGCCTGGGGGATCGCGCAGGGGGAGTTCCATGCGTAGTTTGCTTCAACGGATGGGCGACCGCGTGCGATAGGCAATATGGGCAATCGGAGGCCATCGGTCCACCTCACATAGAAGATATGATGACATGCCGGAGTATGCGGAGCCTGGCCCGCGACAGTCTGCCCCACCCGTGAGGACAATGTCCATGGAGAGACATCCTTCGCATGTACCATTTGACGACCCTCCCCATCGGGCACGAGCTTCGACATTGGGACACGATTTGGCCAGTCATCGGCATTCGCCGTTTACACCCTTCATTGCCGCACCGGTGTACGGGTCACCACATGGCCTTGGCATGAATCCTTCAGCATCCACATGGCAGGACGACGACGTGTTTAGCACCCAACAATCTTTTGGATATGGGGGCAATGCACCCGCACAAACCGCTGGTGAATGGGATGACGTGAACCAGGTATGGGCAGAAATGTTTCCGTCGAGTGGTGGATTCAGCCAAATTTTTCAAACAACTGCTGCACGCCAACCCACCCCACGGCCTGACCAGTCGGGCGGGTCGACTTGGTACACGCCGGCGCCACCTCTGCCACAACCAGGGCCGGATCGATTTGCGGATTGGAATGTAATTCATGGACAATCATATCAATTTGGCACCTCGGTGCAGATGGCTGACGAACTAATGCCACACCAGCAGCTACGCTTTGGCCCGGCACAAGCAGCCGGGATGCGCCAAACACGGCCTCCTCTCCATTACACACGCGACGACCACGCAAGGAGAAGGGGCCCACAGTAGGATGATTAATTGTACAACATTTATATGTTCACATTTTGTATCGCTCCACTATGTATTTCTCAATGGCAATGTAAGTCCTTGCCGGGTATTACTACAATATTTTTTTCTTACCGTATGTGCATTGAACGATGTATCTCTTAGGCCAATGAAACATTTTGAACATTGCACAAATATTACAATAGACCTGACGGCGTGCTCACCGCTCAACCACTGCAGATCACACCCCTGGTCAGATATTCTTGGTTGCTAGCCGATCAGCCGAGCTCGGTTCGATTTGAGCGTGGGATGCGACAAAGAGCAACACACGGGGATTACCCAGGTTCGGACCCCCTCGCGGGTAATAGTCCTACTCCTGCCGAGCCTTAGCTCTTTTCTGGTTGTGGTTGTATGAAAATGTGACTACAGAATGCTGTGAAAGCTTCCCAGGACCCCTCCTCTATCTCTCTCCTCCTCTTTTATACAAGCCTCGAACTGGCGGAGAGAGCCGAGGGGGTAGGCAGAACAGTACTCGTAGTACACTTGATAGGACGCTAGGAACTAGACAGGAGAGACGAAAACGTGCTGCTGTCGAGCGGCGCCGCCCACGCACGCCTCGCAAGTGGCCTCTGACCCGCAGGGGTCACTGTAGCAGTAATCATCTCTTCACATGTCTATCCGCGCGTGATGTCGCATTGAATGCACCCGTCCTTCGCTGCAGAGGGGAGCCTTTGCCCAGAAGACTCCCTTGGGTCGCTTCCTGCTACGCGGGCCCCACCCGACAGTGAGGGGCCTCTCGCGCTCGCCGGGGGGCTCGCCCACGCGCCCTCCTGACGCATGGGGCCCGCGACCGGCCTTCTGAGGCGCTCGCCCACACGCTGGGGCCTGGTTCGCCCGCCTGATGTGTGGGGCCCTCGCCCGGCGCTTGAGGGGCTCGCCCACACGCTGGGGCCTGGTTCGCCTGCCTGACGTGTGGGGCCCTCGCCCGGCGCTTGAGGGGCTCGCCCACACGCTGGGGCCTGGTTCGCCCGCCTGACGTGTGGGGCCCTCGCCCGGCGCTTGAGGGGCTCGCCCACACGCTGGGGCCTGGTTCGCCTGCCTGACGTGTGGGGCCCTCGCCCGGCGCTTGAGGGGCTCGCCCACACGCTGGGGCCTGGTTCGCCTGCCTGACGTGTGGGGCCCTCGCCCGGCGCTTGAGGGGCTCGCCCACACGCTGGGGCCTGGTTCGCCTGCCTGACGTGTGGGGCCCTCGCCCGGCGCTTGAGGGGCTCGCCCACACGCTGGGGCCTGGTTCGCCTGCCTGACGTGTGGGGCCCTCGCCCGGCGCTTGAGGGGCTCGCCCACACGCTGGGGCCTGGTTCGCCTGCCTGACGTGTGGGGCCCTCGCCCGGCGCTTGAGGGGCTCGCCCACACGCTGGGGCCTGGTTCGCCTGCCTGACGTGTGGGGCCCTCGCCCGGCGCTTGAGGGGCTCGCCCACACGCTGGGGCCTGGTTCGCCTGCCTGACGTGTGGGGCCCTCGCCCGGCGCTTGAGGGGCTCGCCCACACGCTGGGGCCTGGTTCGCCTGCCTGACGTGTGGGGCCCTCGCCCGGCGCTTGAGGGGCTCGCCCACACGCTGGGGCCTGGTTCGCCTGCCTGACGTGTGGGGCCCTCGCCCGGCGCTTGAGGGGCTCGCCCACACGCTGGGGCCTGGTTCGCCTGCCTGACGTGTGGGGCCCTCGCCCGGCGCTTGAGGGGCTCGCCCACACGCTGGGGCCTGGTTCGCCTGCCTGACGTGTGGGGCCCTCGCCCGGCGCTTGAGGGGCTCGCCCACACGCTGGGGCCTGGTTCGCCTGCCTGACGTGTGGGGCCCTCGCCCGGCGCTTGAGGGGCTCGCCCACACGCTGGGGCCTGGTTCGCCTGCCTGACGTGTGGGGCCCTCGCCCGGCGCTTGAGGGGCTCGCCCACACGCTGGGGCCTGGTTCGCCTGCCTGACGTGTGGGGCCCTCGCCCGGCGCTTGAGGGGCTCGCCCACACGCTGGGGCCTGGTTCGCCTGCCTGACGTGTGGGGCCCTCGCCCGGCGCTTGAGGGGCTCGCCCACACGCTGGGGCCTGGTTCGCCTGCCTGACGTGTGGGGCCCTCGCCCGGCGCTTGAGGGGCTCGCCCACACGCTGGGGCCTGGTTCGCCTGCCTGACGTGTGGGGCCCTCGCCCGGCGCTTGAGGGGCTCGCCCACACGCTGGGGCCTGGTTCGCCTGCCTGACGTGTGGGGCCCTCGCCCGGCGCTTGAGGGGCTCGCCCACACGCTGGGGCCTGGTTCGCCTGCCTGACGTGTGGGGCCCTCGCCCGGCGCTTGAGGGGCTCGCCCACACGCTGGGGCCTGGTTCGCCTGCCTGACGTGTGGGGCCCTCGCCCGGCGCTTGAGGGGCTCGCCCACACGCTGGGGCCTGGTTCGCCTGCCTGACGTGTGGGGCCCTCGCCCGGCGCTTGAGGGGCTCGCCCACACGCTGGGGCCTGGTTCGCCTGCCTGACGTGTGGGGCCCTCGCCCGGCGCTTGAGGGGCTCGCCCACACGCTGGGGCCTGGTTCGCCTGCCTGACGTGTGGGGCCCTCGCCCGGCGCTTGAGGGGCTCGCCCACACGCTGGGGCCTGGTTCGCCTGCCTGACGTGTGGGGCCCTCGCCCGGCGCTTGAGGGGCTCGCCCACACGCTGGGGCCTGGTTCGCCTGCCTGACGTGTGGGGCCCTCGCCCGGCGCTTGAGGGGCTCGCCCACACGCTGGGGCCTGGTTCGCCTGCCTGACGTGTGGGGCCCTCGCCCGGCGCTTGAGGGGCTCGCCCACACGCTGGGGCCTGGTTCGCCTGCCTGACGTGTGGGGCCCTCGCCCGGCGCTTGAGGGGCTCGCCCACACGCTGGGGCCTGGTTCGCCTGCCTGACGTGTGGGGCCCTCGCCCGGCGCTTGAGGGGCTCGCCCACACGCTGGGGCCTGGTTCGCCTGCCTGACGTGTGGGGCCCTCGCCCGGCGCTTGAGGGGCTCGCCCACACGCTGGGGCCTGGTTCGCCTGCCTGACGTGTGGGGCCCTCGCCCGGCGCTTGAGGGGCTCGCCCACACGCTGGGGCCTGGTTCGCCTGCCTGACGTGTGGGGCCCTCGCCCGGCGCTTGAGGGGCTCGCCCACACGCTGGGGCCTGGTTCGCCTGCCTGACGTGTGGGGCCCTCGCCCCCTGCCTCATTCGCTCCCTCCCCCTTCCCCTCTCCTCCCATGGGCAACAGCCCGATGGCCGCCTCTTCCTCCTACACACGCCGCTCCGCCGCCACCTCTCCCAGCGCCGCCCCCTCCTCGGTTCTTCCCATCCTCACCTTGCTAGCGCCGTCGGGCACGCCGCCGTCGGCAGGGCCGCCACCGCTCCTCCCATTTACGGTCGCCGTCGCCCCTTCCTCACCGCCGTCGCACCACCTCGGCTCACGCCGCAGCATAGGTGGCCGCGACTCCCCTGTTCTCGATCCGCGGCAGGGCGCGGCCGGCGTGCCGCCCTTCTCCTCTTCTCCGCCACGCTGCCGACCGGGTAGACCCCAGGCCACGCCGTTGGCTCCGTCCTTTCCGTCGCTCTGGCCGGGTCGTGCTCCAGATCTGGCACGGCCAACGGCGTCGCACTCCCATCGCCACGGCGGCGCCTTCTAATTCATGTTTCTGCATGTGCTCAAAATCTTGGATGTAGGTGGTTAATCTATTCTGATTTCTAATTGCTATACATGAACTAGCATTTCATGCTTAAATTATGCAATAAAACAGGGGTTTTAGTTGTCTTGGATGCACACCCTTGATGGAATTATCTATCAGGATATCATATGCTCTTAATTTGAATTTGCTTCCCTCTGAGTGTATTTTATTAAATTGTTTTGTTTGCTTCATTTAACAGAATGTAATGTAGTATATATCTTACTTGGTGTTCTGTTCTCTCAAAAATAGGTGTTATGTCATGTTCTATCTGTTCCATTGGTTCAATAATTAAGAACATGTCAATATCTTTATGTTCATCCTTTTCATTATTCTTTTTTCAAAAAAACATTTATATGGTGCAGTTGGTACTTGGTACAAAAGCAGTTGGCAAAATAATAAATGATGCTATTGGAAGCAGTGAATGATGATGGGCATCTTATTTTTCTGTGTTCAATAAATATGTGAATGATGACTATTGAAATTCCTGATGTCTTTGTGACTTTCCCTTCCACTTAAAATCGGTGTCATGCATATACCATTGTTCGAACAAGCATAAGACTACAATTGCTCATTAAGTCTGGATGGAGATCATATTTCACACTTTCTGGTAATTCATAGCTCTAAAATTTTTTTTGGTTATTTATTTCTCTCTTCTATATATGTTTAGGCGTTACCTCCACCATGTAGGATAATGACATCACAAAGAAATAGCTTACTCTGTCACACTACTTTTTTAAACAATGCCATCGTACTTTTTTAAACAATGCCAAATTTGGAAACTTAAATTTACTGTAAGGATTTACTTTATCAAACTAAGCGGTAACTTCATTTTATTATAAATTATATCAGTTAAAGACTTGAAGTGTGGCTTTTTTCAATCTAATACCCGCACTGCATTGATGCAGAGATTTGAGTTTTAACAATATTACAGGCCAAATCACTCAGTCAACCTTGACTCTTCCTTTGCTCAGTTTTCTGTAAGCATTACTCACTGATATTTTTTAAATGTGTTTGAATGGAAGCCTGTGTTTTACCTTCTGCACTGATGTTTGAAAAAAATCATTCCCAATATGTTTGAACCAGATTTCTTGAGAATAATAGCCTTTCAGGAGGTTTGCCAGCTATGAAAAGTACAACACTTACCAATTTGTAGGGTCATGTTACATGTTTTTTTTTATTTGTCTCATTGGCAGAAATTTGTCTTAATCTTATCCATAAATTTTACAGTTTGTTTGTTTATAGGGATTTCTCATATAACCACCTCTCAAGAAGCTTTCCTTCTTGGGCTACCTAGAAAACTTTACAGTTGTATGTTCCATGTTCTCAAACCTCTACTACGACTTCTTTACTTCTCACTGATTGAACATACACAGCTAGTCTAAATAAAAAAAAGCAATGACATCTGATCTCTCTCTCTCTCTCTCTCTCTCTCTCCATATTTTGTACTTTTTACTAAGGAATTTGGTGGAAACGAAAACGTAGCTATGTATATTAAGCACTTTTAAAAAATGGTATTGTATATTGTTGTACTCATCGTATATATTATTTTGATTAACGTATAGACGGGTTAGCTAACGCGCGAAGGCGCGTTGATACCGCTAGTATTGATATATTTGCCAAACACCTTTTCAATAAATTGGACCGGTTTGAATGGCACGTGAAAGCTTTTAATGGATGGTTGGTGCGATGGCTGCCATATCAAATCTCTTGAGTTTTGATGTATACATGGAAACTCCCCCGTATGATATAGTTTGTATGCAAGGTTGCTTTGTTCACCTTAGATAAGACGAGGATATGCAAGGTTACTTTGTTCACCTTAGTTTGTACGCAAGATGGATATGGGACGTCATGACCAGCCAACATGCGGTGACCATAGGATAATTGCTTCTGGAGCAGGCGGTAAGGTATTTGTGTGTAATGTCGATCATCTAGGTTCAAATCCCCATGACATGAAAACTTGAGCCTCATTTTTAGGGTGCGTTATAACTGTGGAACTGAATCGACGGATCCCTACTTCTCGAAAACATGCAGTGACCATAGCCCGTAAGGGCTCGGAAGTCCGAAGCGAGGGAGTTGCCATGGAAGCGCAGAGGCTCCACCTTCGACAACCTCACAGTAAGATATTGCCGGCTCAACGATGTGTTGCTTTCTTGTTTATCTCTTTATGGTTTGATATCACTCGTGTTCGCTTGAAAATACCATAGCGCTTGACTTCTAAAAACTAAACGCGGAGGCGATTGGAAAAAGAAAAACAGAGGCCGCCTGTGTTGGCTTTTAGTTTTAATTTAAGCCGAACAAAAAAAAATGAAGGTGGAGTAAAACAAGGCTGTATGGGGATGGAAGAAGAGTCAAGCGAGTGAAGCAAACGCCTCCTACTGTGGCATTGACTTGACGGTCCGCTGTTAGCAGGGTGAAAACAGAGATGGGCACTCATCGATAGTACACTGGAAAAAATTATATGTTCCCTATTTTTTTTGTTTTCCTTTACTAATATGTTCCCTAATTTTTATCTTCCTTTACTCTTTTTGTAGTTCTGTGACAAAGCACGAACAATGTACTGAGTAGTATATAAGAGGCATCATTGACTTGTATTTTTTGTTTTCCTTTACTAATATGTTCCCTAATTTTTGTTTTCCTTTAATCGCTTTGTGATTGTGTGGCAAAGCACATGCAATGTACTAGTATATAAGAGGCATCCGGTCGCGAGGTCTCACAAAAATTTGACGAGAGTGATCGAAATGTGGTCTTCAATAGTTCCTTTTGGCAAGAGCTCTTCCAGTTGGCGAGTGTGCGACTTCACATGGGTTTAGCTTACTATCGGCCGTAAGATGGACAATCCAATGTAGCAAACTGTTTGAAGTGAAAATGGTGTTCTTTATTGATTGATTGAACAGAGATTACAATGGGGTTTGTTTCCCCTTTTTATACAGCAAGAAACAATGCCATTTTTCAGCGATGGATGCGCCTCTTCTCCTAGCGTCGCAACTTCTCGTTTGGGTTGCGTCCGTTGTCGTTTGCTCGAGCAGTTGGGGACGAGGCGCGCCTCCTCCCTTTTTTCTACGAGACGACCTACCTCTCCATCTTTTCCTGTACGTTAAGAAAGAGATAGAGGAGTTTTCCTTTTTTTTACCATTATCTAAACTATTCCTTAATTAATGATAAAGGATAATTAATCGTAACACTCGCCCTCGGGCAAAAAGGATAATGTATTTATCAAATACAAATATAGTTATATTTAGATATTAGCTCCCCTGAATTTTCCAAGTTTCGCAATCGTCTCATACCTACTCTATGAACATATTTTTGAAACAAGAAAGTAGGTAAAGACTTAGTGAATAAGTCAGCCAAATTTTCGCAAGACTTTGTTTGCAAGATATTCACCTCACCACTCTTCTAGAGTTTGTGAGGATAAAAGAATTTAGGAGCAATATGCTTAGTCATATTACTCTTTATATAATCTGATTACATTTGAGCTATACAAGCTGCATTATCCTCATAAATAACTGTGTGGTGTCACATGGATTAATTCCACATGATTTGTCTATGTGGTTAATCATTCTACAAAGTCAAACACATTCATGTGCTTTGTATAATGCGATTATTTCAGAATGATTAGTAGAAGTGGCTACTAAAGTTTGTTCACAAGACTTCTAAGAAACAGTCGATCCACCATAGAGAAATACAAATCCAGTTTGGGATCTGACAGTGTGGGGATTCGACATATAGTCAGCATCAGTATATCTCACCATGGTCATTTCTTGATTTTTTCCTATAGAACAAACCAAGATCTTGTGTACCTCGAAGATATCTAAAGATATGTTTAACACCAGCCCAATGTCTTTTGGTTGGTTCTGAGCTAAATCTAGCTAATAAATAAACTGCAAATACAATATCTGGCCGGGTGCAATTTGCAAGGTACATTAATGCTCCAGTTGCACTAAGATATGGAACTTCAGGTCCCAAAATATCTTCATTATCACTCCTAGGCTTAAATGGGTCTTTATCCCTATTGAAGGACCTTACGACCATAGGGGTTTTTAATGGATGAGCTTTATCCATATTAAATTTTTTCAATATCTTTTGGATATAGGCAGACTAGTAAATAATGTCCTTCAGGGAAGTACTTAAGCTGCTGGCCTAAGCAAAATTTGGTTTTACCCAAATCTTTTTTCTCAAACTCCATCACAAGATGATTGCTAACTTCCTTAATTTCCTCTATGGTTCCTATAAGATTAAGATCATGTACATAGACTGAGATGATAAAAAATCCTTTTAATGATTTCTTAATGAAAACATAGGGAAAATCATCACTATTAATGTATCCCTTCTTCAGGAGGAATTCACTTAGTCGGTTGTACCACATTTACCCGACTGTTTTAAACCATATAGTGATTTAATCAATTTGACGCAATACATGTTGCGATTAATTTTGGGATTCAGTAGTTTGAGCCCTTCTGGAACTTTCATATAAATATCCGAATCTAGTGACCCATATAGATATGTTGTCACTACATCCATCAACTGCATTTTCAAATTCAAATTTACTACCATTGAAATTAAATATTAGAAAGTTATTCCATTCATAACAGGAGATTATGTCTCATCATAATTGATGTCGGTCACTGTGTAAACCCGTGTGCTAGCCTCACTTTATAACTCACCACTTGGTTGTTTTCATTCCTTACATTAGGAGGTGTTGGTATCACAGGACCAAAAACCTCTCTTTTATTTAGCGAGCTCAATATTGCTTCAATTGTTTCCTTCCATTTAACCCAATTTGAGCGCTTTTGGCACTCAGCCATGGACTTGAGTTCAGGGTCTAGCCGAAGGGTTTTAGCAATATTGGAAGCAAAATAAATATCGACAACTACAACATCCTTTTATATAATTCTCCTGAATTAACATAACGGATTGAGATCTCTTCATTTGTATCTTCCAAATCTTTGCTATTTCCCAAAACAGAGTTCAATTGTTCTGATGTCCCAACATTTGTATTTGTGCGCACATTTTTTGTTGGGATCCTCAGCTTCAGGTCAAGTTACAACTGCCAATTGTATTACCTTTTCAGGTTGAATGTCATTTACTAACTTTGGTGGTAAATCCGTAGGGGATTTTTGTTTCCATGAGCACTTTTTCCGAACTGAATCCCTTACAACCGGAGATAACTTGTTTGAAGTGAAAAGCATGTTCTTTATTGATTGATCGAACAGAGATTACAATGGGTATCATTTCCCCATTTTATACAGTGAGAAACATCACCTTTTTCAGTGATGGATGTGCCTCTTCTCCTAGCATCGCAACTTCTCGTTTGGGTCGCATCTGTTGCCATTCGCTTAAGCAGTTGGGGACGAGGCGTGCCTCCTCCCTTTTTTCCGCGAGACGAACTTGCTCTCCGTCTTTTCCTGTACGTTAAGAAAGAGATAGAGGGATTTTTCTTTTCTTGACCATTATCTAAACTATTCCTTAATTAATGATTAAGGATAATTAATCATAACACAGGTTACTGCCATGTACCTTCATTGCCTCATAGGTGACCGGTCACGATTGTGGGTTTGATGGCTTCCTTGGCCCAAGTACTGTTATAGTACCTCTTTCCGGTCTTCGCCGCGGGAGACACCCTTCCAAGGTGGTGTATGGTCGGGATCCTCTGTCCATCTGTTTTTATTCAAAAGGAGACGCTCGCATTCCCGTTCGTTTACAATACTATATTGGGCTGCGACTCTTTTTTTTAGCTAAAATTCGTGTCCGTCTATACCAACCCCAAACACATGCTATGGAGTTTTATGGAGTTTTATGACCACCATCACCTCAAGTGTGGCTACGTCTCCTTCATCGCCTTGCTACTTGTTTGTTGGTTATGAAGGGAAAGTTGAGTCCTCGTTTTTGTTGGGTCCTACCACATTGTGGAGAAGATCGGGACAGTCGCTTATCGCTTTCAACTTCATGCAGGAGCACATACAAGGTTCAAGAACTCGCTACTCGGTACTGACTCGGTGAGGTACTGAGTAGCGAGTACTCGGATTATTCGGAAGTACTCGGAAATTACTCGGTACCAATTACTCGGAAAATTAATATAGGATTAGTAGACATATATCGACATAATGATGGCATATCTTCTTTCATATGACTTATCAAAGTTTTTACTCGGTTTTTACTCGGCCGTTACTCCGTTTTTACTGGGTTTTTGACCGATTACTCGGTCTGACCGAGTAATCAACCGAGTTGGCCTTTCTCGACTCGGTGGGGCAGCGAGTAGCGATTACTCGGCGAGTAATCGCCGAGTAATACCGATTTTTAGAACAGTGAGCACATATCCATGATGTGTTCCATGTGGGAGTACTCAAGAAGTTCCACGATACATTATCTTTCTCTCCACCAGTGCTGCCACCATTGGATAATGGACATGTTTTGTCGCAACCAGCTCAAGTTTTTCGTGCTCATCAAATCCATGGTAAGCAATAAAGATCAATTTGTTTCTATTGCACCTCTGCCTCTCTCCTTGGCATTGACAACCTATTGTTGTCGCCGCACCACCTCTTGGTCCACCCTCTAGAAGATCGCCAGCACCCCAACGCTTCTAGTATGCTCTTCCACCTCTGCCCCTGACACATCTACACAAAAATCACCAAGTAAAATTCCTCTACTGAGGTTGGACTATTTGGTGTCCATTACTAGACTTTCCAGTTCATTCCAGAAGAGAGCACGTCGTCCAATATTAATATTTAATCGGACTATTTAGTCCCTTCAAAAGACTATCCAGGCCACCTAACTGTCCGAACATTCCTTCAGAGTGCCGCTCTGGTTATATTCATTTTTAGCAGACTACCCGGTAAGGACCAAACTATCCGAACTAACCTAGTCATTTTGGACGCGTCAATTGTGATCCAACCATTGACTTAAGCCTCCATGTGCAGAAGGACCATACTATCCGGTTTGTGTAACCGGATTGTTTGGTCTGTCTGTCTTGCTCTCAATGTCTAGCACCTTAGGAACCATATATAAGAATTCTCCCTCCTACCTAACTTCATTTGCTCGTTGGAAAATCAAAAACCCTGAGGCCTCCCTTGTTCTTGAGCTCCCCTAGCTTCTCCCTTCCAAAATCTAAGTGAGTCATGTATATAGAAGGTTTCGAAGCAAGGCTTCTTTCCGGTGAGCTCTGTCCAACTCCGTGGTCTTCAGCCATTTCTTCGTCACTCCCTCATTCGTTCTCTCTCTCTCTCTCTCTCTCTCTCTCTCTCTCTCTCTCTCATAGCATCGAAGGAGCCTGGAGCGCCACCAAGCTAAAAAGTAAACCACCGTCGTAGCACCCAGGTCGGCGCCGTCCCTCACCGCCGCCAAGACAGCCGTCAACTTCACCGTCGTGCCCTCACTCTCTCCCCATGCCTGGATCCCTGCTCCGGTGGATGTGTGGAACTACCACGATGAACAGAGGGGGTGAATGAGAGCCGCAAATTTTTACAATCATTCTTTTACGAATTTACTGGCACCACAAAATAAGAACAATTTGACAATTATGTGTACCCCTAACATGCATAAATGAAAGTAATGAAATATGTGGGGATTTTTGCATTTGCAGTTATGGTTGTAAAGTGTCCAAAAGAGATGAATCAATTCAAACCTTGCTTTAGAAAAGGAAATCAAGCCAAATGACCAAAGTGACTTTCTAAAAAGCAAAAGCAGATTTGTTCTCACTTGGAGGAGATGAATGGTAGCTTTCTGGTGCTCTTCAATTCTTGGGGATTTTTTCCCCTATATCACAATGAGTGATGAGCATCTCAGCCGAAAATCTCCTCAAAACACCATGTAGAAAAATATGAAAATTCAAACATCACAAGCAGCTTTTTGAAAAGCAAAAGCATGTTCTCTAAAGTTTGTTTTCACTTGAAGGAAATGGATGGTGGCTTTCTGGTGCTCTGATATTTTTGGGTATTTTCGTCCCTATTGACCAATGAGTTGTGAAGAACTGAACAAAAACTCTTCTCAAAACTCGTTTCACAAAAAATATGAAAAATCAAACACCACGAACTGTCAAGAACATCGAATAGAAATTTTGGGCTCGGTTTGCACCTCACTGCTCCCAAACGGTGCAAGAGCTGCACTCCAAATTTTTTGAGTGGGTAGATATATAAGTCTCGTACCTTCTCCAACAAGAATCACTGAAAAAAGTATTTTTCTAGATTTTTTGAAAAATCAAAAACTGTCTGCTGCACGAAGCACAAGTTCTCGACAGATTTGCAACTTGAAGGAAAACATGATCTCTACTCTATCCTAGAGTGCAAGGGAGGTGTAGAACCATATGAACAACCCAGAAGCATAAAGAAGGAGGTGAGACAAAAAAAAAACAAGTTGCAAAGAAACCAAATACAAAACAAGCACAAACACTTTCCAAACTACTGGTTTTATTTCATACAAAGAAATACAACCGGGAAACCACTCTCTCCTTCTCACACTTTAGGATGAGAGACACGCACTTGGTTGGAAGGGACACCACCCCAAGCACCCCTTGGGGTCCCTTATATAGCCATACAAGCCCGTACTTGGGCCAAATCCCTGGGCCACCCGCCAAGCCCATCTAACATGTAGGTTGTTACACACGCACGAATCTCCAAGCGCAATGAATGGCCTCCAGCTATTCCTTCGTATCGAAGAATCCGTACAGATGTGGATGGCGCACCATCTCATGCCCAACCCGATAAGATTACTCACCACGGACTCCGCACAAGCCCTCCAACAGAGCTGCCAGCCCGCCTGACCGAAACCTTATCCGTGCCGCCTGCACTGAGACCATCACCTGCATCCACAACCACCAAAACACATCCGAAGACAAAGCATGAACCGATCAAAAGACCGGTGTTAGACTTTAAACTTGGTGTAATTTTTTTGCCTTTATCAAACGCCTCTGGACGTCCAAACCTGAAACTTTCCTGCAACAAATCGGCGACTTCTCCAAACCTTAAACTAAACCTAGGGAATAACTCCATACCGAGGAGTGCACAAAACTTCGCTTCAAATCACTTAGAGGGCATGCACACATTTGATGAATTTTGGCAAATATTGGAAGAATTTATGCTAAAAGCCAAATGACCCAACATGCTCATCACTAGGCCTGCCAGTGGGGGTAAACCCAACCCGTACCCAACCCTTACCCATATTCACCGACCTAGAATTTTAATCCAATCCAAACCAACCCAAAATTCGTAGGCCCCAACCCGCCCCAATCCATTGCTAATTTTTAACCCACCCCGACCCAACCCATTCTCGGCATATGGGTTTCAACCCATTCTATTCCATTTCCGCAACCCATTTTGAATCCATTTCTACTGAAGCTGAGGTTAAACCACAGCAAACTTCCATGAAAAATAAATCAGATAGAGAAGAAGCAAGCTTATGCGTAGGAGTAGAGCCCAGGGATTTTTATTTCGGTAGAAGAAAATTTTCGTTCCTTAGCGAAAATACCGAAATCCGCAAAATCTGATAATTTCGTTCGAAATTTCGGTCAAAAGACGTTCAAATTCAAACAAAATTTGTCCAAATTTTGATGAAATTTGTCTATAAGACTATATCCAACATCTAGCACCAAATGGCAACATATAACACCTCATTCATCATCCATTGGAAGAGATTTGGAGCAGGGAAGAAGGGAATACCTAGGGGAGAGTTGGGGAGAAGAGGGGGAGCCGCTGCCGCCGAGGTGGAGCCGCCGCCGGGGAGGAGGCGCACCGGGGTGGAGCCACCGCTAGAGCCGGGGAGGATCCTGCCGTGGTTGAGCCGCCGCAGGGGTGGAGGAGGCGCTGGTGGGGGAGGGGAAGAGGCGCGTTGAGAGAGAATGTGGCGGGGGCAGTGTCGCCCAGTCCGGCCTGGGGGCGGTGACGGAGACGAGTACCCGGCGGGAGAGGTCGCGAAGCAGATCGGAGGGCAACCTGCGGGAGTGGGCACGGCGCCTCCGAGGCCGGCTTGGGAGCTGCGAGGGAGACGGGTCTGGCGGGGGAGGGCGCAGAAGCGACGGCGGCGGATCGGAGGGCCGCCGCGCCGGCGGGGGCGAGGGCGGCGCCGTTGCAGATGGAGTGGCCGCCGCCACCGCCGTCGCCCAGAGCACCGACGGGGGAGCAGAATGGGGAAGGAGAAAGGCTTGAACCCGAACTGCCCCCACGGGTTGAACCCGGTGAGAAACCAAAATATTTGAACCCATTCCAACCCACCCCAACCCGTTTTGTTAGAACACCCAACCCAACCCAACCCGTTGAACATTTAAACCCATTTTCACTCATCCAAAACCAACCCGATTCAAAACCCGCCCCGTTAAACCCGGTTGAGTCCAACCCATTAGCACCCCTACTCATCTCACATGGCTCGACAGGATGAAATCACCGTGCCCCTTTTCTCCTTCTTCGGAGCACCGCCGGGCTGAAGGTTGAAGAAGGGATAATCCTTCCCCTTTTGTCTTCCCATGCATATGGCTGACATATGCGCCCCATGGGTCCCATCCGAGCTAGGCGGGCTGCTCCCCTGCCCGCCTCGCGCGGTTTCTCATGGGTCGGCTCAACTACGGCCAGTTTGGCCAATTCCATTTCCAGGATTACACCACTCATTTTACAATTTAAATGAACCGCAAAACGGCCAAAAAATTTTTAAAAATAGAAAATGAATTGTACTAGACCTTATAAAAGCCCCTGCATTCATATGGCATCACATTGTAGAATTATTTGTAGTCCTCTGTACAGGTCATTTCATGTGCACCCAGGATACTTTCGTACATGTTTCCTAAAATTCAAATTTGCATAAAATATATCTATGCCTGAGTATGTGTTGTTCTGTTGTGTATGTACCATTCTCACGAAATAGAAGTTCAGGAGTTCGTAAACCATACCGACATCCCCGGCTGTTCCTACTCCGTTGAAGGCAAGTCTCCTTAACCATATTGTGAGCCTTTGTGCTTTACTTCAAAAAAGATTTATTAGAGATTTAAAATGTGCATACTACTTTAAAATAAAAATGTTGTACTTGGTAGATCCTAGAAATACAACCTAAATGTTCATGGTAAAACTAGTGACAGGATCAACGGTAAGAAATAAATATTGATCTTGTTACATACTATATGCTATTCCTTCGACGGTAGGATAAAAATGCCTAAACATGATTTATTCGAGATACCATTTATTGTTTTTGTGTGAAAATAAATGATGTGTTGAGAAAAGGATTGAGACAGAGTTTGAGAAATGTTTTGAGAAAAACTAGACATCAAGGGTGGTGTCATGGGTGGAAAAATGATTTTACTCTCTCCTAAAACTTTCTAACTAGGGAGGAACTTTTGCTGGATGGTGCGAGTGTAGGCACCGCTTTTGAACTGGGGCTAAAATTATTCTTTCCTCCCCTAGTCTAAGGACCGTTAATCCTATGAACCTACGAATTAAGCTATAATAGTACGACCTCGAGTCCCGTTTATGGGATGGGTCTAGTTGTTAGCCTTTAAACCCTAGTGGAGACTCATCTGGCAGTCACCGTTAGAGTTTGAGTCTAACGGCTTTGTGGTGAAACACTCTTTGATGTGTAACCTCTCGAGAGTAAGGCGTACCCACTCTATAGAGTTAAAACAATCATGATTGTTATGCTCGCGGTTATGAGCATGCGAAGGGATTGTTCATATGGTAGTTCTTCTATCCTAAAAACCTGGTTTTAAGAAAAGGTTTTGAGCCGAGTAAAGGAAGATTTGAGAAAGGTTTCATTTTGAGACTAAGAATTAGGTGCCACCGGCTGCTATCATGAATTGGGTATGGTCTATCATCAACTGCTCGCGCATTTTGTACCTACCTCGCTGCTTCGAGTTATTCCCTGTAACGGGAAGAGACTAAAAATGTGAGTTGTTATGGCATGAGGCCAAGTGGCGAGAGTTTTGAGAATAAGCCCCTAAAAGATGAGAATTTGAGTTTAAAGTTTTGTTACGAAGGTCCTTGGCTGCATGCAGCTGAGAAGTGCAAGACGTGGTTGGCCGGACGGGCGATGGGCTAGGCGCCGGGCGATGGGCTGGGTGATGCATCGATTGGACCCTATGTGCTCTTGTTTCTTCATCAAAAGAGGAGGAAGAGGATGAAGAGCTTGAACTCTCCTTCTTCTTTGACTTGTCATCGGCAAGAACTTTCTTCTTGTGTTTCTTGTCCTTGGACTTGTGCTCCTTGTACTTAGACTTGTGCTTGCTCTTGCGGTCGTGACGATTTTTCTTCTTCTCACTCATCATCGCCAGCTTCATCATTGTACCTATGCTTATCCTTCTTGTACTTTTTACAATCGGTGGCCAAGTGACCCTTCTCTCCACATTCATAACATCTCATGTTGGATTGAGACCTTTTGTATGATGATGACCCACCACGGATGCTCATCCTCTTGATCAATTTTCTTGATCGCTTGACAAGGAGAGATAATTCTTCGATTTCCGGTGGCACTTCCTCCGAGCTATCATCATCCTCATCATCACCATATTCTTCATAGACCACCTTCTTCTTTCTTGCTTTGTCACGAGCGGGAAGACCAATTGACTTCTTGACATGAGGCACATCTTCATATCCATTGAGCCTCAATTCATATGAGGCGAGCTTCCCATGTAGCTTAGTCGGAGTCATGGTCTTGAGCTTGTCGGAGTCTTTGTTGAATCATAATCATGAAAGGATTGAAGGCAAAGGGAACAATGTCAAGTATCTTCCGGCACACATATATTCTCCATTGTCTTCCCACATTCGGCGATGTCATTGATGATTGGATTTAGCCTAGAGAACATGTCATTGCCACTTTCATTAGAAAGCATTTTGAGATGATCAAATTGTCTCCTAGAAATTGCTAATTTGTCCGCAATCATCTCCGCACTATCAACATGAATTATTTTAAGGTTTTCCAAATTTCACTTGCTTTAGTGAGGTTGCTTATGTAATTGAATACTTCAATGCTTACATTAGAGAGAATAGCATTTCTAGCAATAGCATTGAATTCTCTGTGACTCATTTCGGCGGGAGTGAGAGCCAATTTGTTGTTGGGCTCCGAATACCCGGTCTCACAAGCAACCCACACATCATAGCTAAGTGCTTTTACGTAGAATTGCATTCTAACTTTCTAATAGCGATAATTTGTGTCATCAAAACTAGGAGATTTTCCAGTGTCAATTTTAGCCCTCTTTTGAGCCATCTCCTAGCGGTTAAAATAATACCGGAGCATGAGGCTCTGATACCATTTGAAAGGATCCTATAACCTAGAAGGGGGTGAATAGGCATAGTTTTATTTTTTTTTTGGTTTTTCTTGATTAATCCATCAAATTAAGAGTTACCCAAACATAGTGCTAGTGTTCTAAGTGAAAGCAAGCTCATGATGCAAGCAATTCATAGTAACAAGCACAAAGTAGAACAAGCGATCAATGTAATGCGAAGGAGAAGTGACACGGTATTTGTTTGACCGAAGTTCGGAGCTGCAACTCCTACTCTCCGTTGAGGCTAGCCCTTGCGAACAAGGATCGGCTCCCTCTTGAGATACACGCCTCACTTACTCCTCGGTAGTCGTTCCACGACTCCTTCGTCACCCGTGCACCGACTTGAGAGTAGCCACACGACAAGGCCTACTCCCAAGCCCACACCTCCAAGAAGAACGCCGTATTCAAAGGTAATAGACCCGAAACGCGCCGTTCATACCGGATCGAAGGACTTCCATGAAGCTCGATATGGGGAAAGGTAGGCGGTGAAAGTTTGGTGGAGGAATGGCTCTAGAACACCCCTAAGGTTGGTGAATGTTGGCACTAAGTGAATTAATGCTCCAAACCTCAAAGAATCCAGCCTACCATGGTCAATTTATACCCCCCCCTAGCGAAGCTAGCCATTTGAGCTCGGGAGGACTTAAAAAGCTAGCCGTTGCGGCTCCACCGCCAGAAAGGATTTGGGCTTCTGGTGCATGAAATAACTATGCCACCAGACGCGTTCGGTGCCCTCCGGACGTGTTCTATGGGGCCAAAAATGCACATAGGCAGAACATAACCTAATCCTACTCTTTCGGCCTTCTCTAGATGTCTCACTAAGGCAGTAAGGCTTATAGGAATTTTTATAAATAATTTGGGCTGAAGATCACAAGGTTTGTGGAAAAGCAAAGATCCAGTAAGATTGAAAACAATCGGATCCCCTTTGAAGCATGGGAAAAAATAAAATAGATAACCTAGCTACTCATAATCTAAACGTGACCTCACCACACACCCAACCACGCCTTTGACATCCTTGGAGCAACTCAAGAGCATGCTGACGCCTCGCTAGGGTTCCATAAACCTCCGAGAATACCCTAGCGTAATTCTTGAACAGTTTTAGTACCCTGTCATCAATACCACTATAATACCTAGGCTCAATTGAGCTCACACAAGGGACGGTCAAGCGGCTAATCGAGCACTCCCTACCTACACATGACCTAAGGGTGGGCATGCGGCACAATAAAATAGGCACTCGCTGCCTACACATGACCAAGAAACGATCATGCATCACAATGGAAACATGAACTCTCTGCCTACACATGACCAAAAGACGGACATGCGGCACAACAGAATAGACAATCCTTACCCACACTTGACCAAGGAACGGTCAGCGGCTCAAAACCTAGGCTTAAGATCCCCTCTTCCAGCCTTCCATAGCAACCCCACAATGTATGTTTTAATTGATTAAATTTATCTTGAATATCATCATAAAGCCTTAATTTTATGATGACAATTATTAAAGGTGATACCTATTACCTACCCAAGCATATCTAAGCAACCACTCAAAGGATAGGCTAGAAAATCACTAAGGGTTCGGTAAATACGCTAGTACATATTAGTTGACTAATACGATTCTAAGATAGATACACTCTAATCAGATTATGCATGCAAATAAATAATAGAACGTAAAGATTTAACAAACTGGGAAGCAATATGTATATCTAGCTTGCCTTGGAAGAAGTTCGGGCCTTGCGGATCTTCGGCAGCTTTTGCACAGCACTTCGAATAGTGGTCGCAACCAGAGTCTAGGAAATTAAATAAATACCATTAAGAACCAAATACAATAAAGAGAATTAATTTATATATATATATATATATATATATATGTGTGTGTGTGTGTGTGTGTGTGGAATTATTTGTGACTCATGGGCTTTAGAATCATCTCAATGGGAGCTACGATGGTCTTTAAACAAATCGGGAAAGTTTTGGATTAATTGGGAAATTCTACGAAAAAGAAAAGGAATTAAAACTACTATTTTGTTGTGACTTGTTTTATCATTAAAAGTATTGTATGTTTACATATTTATACTAAATTTTTGAAAAGACGAACGGTGAGAGGCTATGTTCAAAAGTCAATAGTGACAAACGGAGGAAGTATTAGAGTGAGTTAAACTGTTGCATTGTGGCTCAAATCGGGGCTTCCGCATAATGCACAAAATGATGTGACCACACCCATCATGGGTATGACCGACACTACGTCAACATGTTGGTCATGGCCGAGCTTTTCTTCAGTATGGTCGTTGACGAGATTTCAAGTCACTGCTTCATCTTCGACCACTACATCTAATACAAGTTGGAATCGTCGAAACAAGATTGCGACCAGAATCTGCCAAGCGCTGTGACGCTCCACTTTGGGCCCATGGCCCATGTACCTTCTAGAGCTGCGCCCCAAACCCTAGCCGTCACTATATATTTCATAGCCGTCGCTGTTTAGACTCAGGTTTGGTTGTGTGTTGGTAGACCCGTGTGCGTCCTCCCTCGAATTTGCGTGTGTCGACTAGACCACCTAAGTCGAGTTATCGAACCTCAAATTTATCCAAGTGCTTTAACCATACTTGCAATTTTAGATTGTGTTTATCTTGTTTCTTACTTGTTCTTCGATCGCTTGCAGGAAACGACCTTCGTGGTCAGGTCAATCGCGTTCTTGACGTGGTTGATAACAAGCAGGTTTGGTGGTTTAGTGATTGTCGGGTTGTCATCCTTGAGAGGTTGGTAGCCAAATCGTCAAGATCGCCTTTCCGACCAGATCGAAATTATCCCTTTGAGTCTCACCAGAAGATCGGGCCGCCCCCGTTTCCCCATCACAAAAGTAGGGTGCTTTTCTATGGCTGAAGCCTTTTCGTCCGCGATTAGCATGCGGCTAGAGCAGATTTTCCGATCATGTCCATGTTGGAATTGTGATCACGGCTAACCTTCTAGCCCGATTCTAGGGAAGCAACGGCTCCACCCATGCGTCTTGATTGAGGGTGCACAACCAACAGTTGATTTCACCCCCCTCCCGGTGCACAAGCCACATAAATAGGGGCAGCTGACAC
Organism: Raddia distichophylla; assembly: GCA_005191435.1. Lineage (NCBI taxonomy): Eukaryota > Viridiplantae > Streptophyta > Magnoliopsida > Poales > Poaceae > Raddia > Raddia distichophylla. The sequence goes on along the minus strand of SPJY01025203.1, from coordinate 480,913 downwards.
CTCATGCTGGTTATGTTGGCTTCATGAGGTTAGTTCGCCCCTAACAATCCCGATCCGATCAGGGGAGATGCAAGCATTGGGAAGGCCATCGCTGGAGCAGCACTACATCGCGAGGAATTCTTTTCCTACGTCAACTAGCATCGACTAGGCACCAAGAAGGCCCCTACGGCCTAATATCATTCATCCATCGATGGCATCATCAAGCTCCAATAAAACCAATCCCCTAATGTGTTGGTTATGTGGTTCCACGATTAGGCTAAGTTAAGATTCTTAACGCTTCCGCGTTAAGCCTTACAACTAACAATCCACTTACAAATCTAGTCCTCGTCATCGCGGTCATGGATCTGTCGTGCCAGAACCAGGCCATGGGATGCTGCCATGTCGCAGAGGCTGAGCCTCTCCTCCAGCATCTTCAATTTCGAACTGGGGGGAGGGAGCACGACCACAGACGCCAAACTGGAGAGCAATCTTCTCAACATCATTGCCACAGGTGTGTGGCCAATATCTTCCCTAGTTTCCTACTCCCTCCGTTCCAGATTGTAGTTAATTGTTGTCTTTTGAATGTCTGTCTTATTCAAAAAATATATGTAAATATTATTTTTTTTATAATTTGTTTTAACATGAAACATACTTTAATTATGACTTATATTTTCATATGTTTGCACTAATATATAGAGAGATTTAATGTACAAGCACTCCTCGACCTATCCCGCCACCAAGCGAGAAAAAAAGAGAATACAGTGCCAGTGTCGATCTTCGCTCCTGGTGGTCCTCGAGCTATCGGCGAGCAAGAACAGGTCATAGATCAATAAGATATATTAGATAGATTGGTATACCGATATAACAAAGATTGTGGGAATATGTCACACAGCACAGAAGTTCTTGGTATCAAAAATAAACTAGTTAATTAGTAAGAGAGTTGTGCGTTACCTTTTCAACTATGAGTACCTAGCAACTAATTTAATCCTAAATGAACTGCTGTTGGTAGTAATTTCCAAGACGTAGATGGACATGTTTGTATCATGACCAAATATGTTCGAGGCGTACATGCAACCGATGGTAATTTCATGGAAAAAACTGATGTTGTTTTCCATAAACTATGGAAACACCGGAAAAGACCATCACGGTCCATTGAGACCCTGTTTTTCCGTATGACGTGGCCACTAGCAAAACAATCACCCACGAACCCTACTGTTTTCCCATGATCCATTGTGCACACATCTGCTTCACAACACGAAAGCAAGCAAACAGGTAGACCAGTATACATCAACAGGCCAGGACCGAGGTGCCAAAACAAGCAGACAACCGTCAGACAGCTGCGGAGTGCTATCGTTTCTAGGAGACCAGTATGCCTCAACCAAGTTCATACTAAAGCAGTAAAGCTTTACTACCTAACAGCAGAATAGGCATCAGTATCTTTTCACGCACTATCAACAAGCTAACCAGCTAAACATGTTTCCTTGCATGGTCAACTTGCTGGATCTATCCTTCGTTCACAGCCTAGGTACCTGCGAAGACAAGGAAACAAGTTTTATACTTCTTTTTTTACAAAGAAAGGCTGAGTTTCAAAAGTTCTGTATGCTTAAGTCATGTTATATGAGAATAGCCTAATATTTTCTTCTTTTGCAGGTGTCTTCTCCAAGTTTCATTTGAGTTCCCTTAAGTGTCGTCTTTGTTCTATTCGAATCTCAAAACCAATAAATTGGTGGGTGGGTGGGTGTTTGTTGGGGGGGATTGTAATAGTAGGGATCATTATATAATTAAAAAATATTCAACAGTTTCAAACTCTTGAACATGCAATGAGTATCTTGTAAATATAGGGAGATCCATTATTGGGAATTTAACGGTTTCAACAGTTCAAAACTCATGGATATTAGGGATTGCATCAAGATTCAATGTTTCCTCGTGAGTAGACTAGAAGAAACATCGTTTCAATTATGTGATAGATCAACTTTAGTAGAGTAGCTCCCTGTGTAAAGGATTATATACACAAATTTAAAAACTTTCGGCATATACAAAAGAAAACAAGAGAGCCAAGAATTTTAAAACTATTCATCAATGTTTCCTCATGAGCAGACTAGAAGAAACATCGTTTCAATTATGTGATAGATCAACATTAGTAGAGCAGCTCGTTGTGTAAAGGATTATATACACAAATTTAAAAAACTTTCGGCGTATACAAAGAAAACAAGGGAGCCGTGAATTTTCAAACCATTCTTAATATTAAAGACAACGGGAATATAAAGTATGTACCTGGTGCAGCTTAAGGTGCTTATCCAATCGTAATAAAACACGAATCGATACGATCATCGGATGCACCTGAATAGGCGGCCTCCATGAAGTTTGACACCTCAGGGTGTCGGTTAGCCTCAAAAAAGAGGAAATCCTCACCTAAGGGACATATAAAATGGGTAGGCACCTTCCTAAAATGTTTATCCAGAACAGGGCAGCCAAAATCCGGATATTTCTGTAGTCCGTTAATCTTCACATCAACTGGATGGATAAGTTTAATTCATCCCATTGAACTCACAAGCGGCACATGCACCAGCAAAGCATGCACCTGATTACCAGAAATACACACAAAAACTTAATTTCTTCTTTCGAGAACCTATGGTAGCTTGGTGGGTTGTCCATATTGCACGATCAAACATAAGATGCATGGTTTGTCTCTTTGGTTTGCTATTTTTTTTGTTTAAAATTCAAAAAGATCTATTATTCTTTCGATGAAATATCACTAAATTTCACAAAATTCGGTAATTTCATCTTGGACCGTAATTTTTGGCTTACCGAATTTTAAATCCATGATTGATGCACATAGTACATTATCTCTAAAGGCAGCGACCTATTGTTTTCGCAATCTACAATTATTTATATGGAAATGCTATTTTAAACCGGACCGCATTAATTATTACTTGGTACTCCACCCAGTTTCATAATATTTATCATTTTACCTTTGTCCTAAGTCAAAGTTTAAAACTTCATCTATAAAAATCTTTTAAACTATTTGGATTGTGTACATAAAAACCACATATATAAATTTCGTCATGAAAACTACTTTCATACTATCATATTTTTGTGCATTTTGTAGATAAATTTAAATAGTAATTGATGGTCAAAGTTGTATTTCGAAGACCGTGTCAATCTCCAAAACGACAAATATTATGAAATTAGAGAGAGTATTGTACTTCAACTAACTAAAACAATAGTGTCCTTTGTTCAATTATGGACAAAAGGTGTCTTTTTTACAGCAAATCATCCCATGTAGGCTTATCTATCCCGTTGCTTGCCACTGTATTTGTTATTTCCTTCGCATATAAGAGTAAACCAAGCTGCTGCTGGATCAGCTAATTAACGAAGGTAAAATTTGGCCACACAGGAATGTTACTCATAGTAATTCTCTTGATCGAAAAGAAGATTCTTAATCCACAAAAAAAAAGTATATACCGAAGGCCTATTATATGTATTTTAATTTCAAAAGGAGATTACTTCCTTCGGTCCCTGGAATCATGAAGTTTAAAATTTTATCTACGAAAATATTTTAACTATTTAGATTCAGTATATGAAAATCATTTAGATTTGTCTTAAAAAACACTTCTATAAAATTTTATAAATAAATTACAATGGTAACAATAGTCAAAGTTATATTTTTAGTAAAATACGTGGGCGGTCCCCAAAACTATTACTCGATTCTCATCCAGGTCCCCAATCCATGAAACTGCAGTTTTGGTCCCTAATCTTTTTAACTGGGTCCGTCCTACTCCAAATTTGCCACGTGACAATTCTTGAGTTGACGTGGCGCTAACATGTCACGTAAAATAGTTTTAAAAGGGGGGATTTCATTAAAAAACATAAAAATACGTGGAAATCATTTTAAAAACATTAAAAAAATGAAAAAAAAAACATTAAAATGTGGGAAATATTTTAAAAATCATAAAAATGAAAACAAAACAGGTAAAACATGAAAATCATTAAAAACATATAGAAAATATCAAAAGAATCATAAAAAAATACGGAAAAATCATTGAAAAAAAGAGAAATCAATAAAAAATCATGCAAAAAAGCATAAACATAGGAAAAATCATAATCATATTAAAAAGAAACATAAAGACAGTGTGGTCGCCTTTAATCCCTCTATAGTTGTAAGCGCAAGACCTCTAGCATCGTGGCGTATTGGAGCCCTCAAGTACTACTTTTTTCTATTTGTTTTATGAATTTTCCTAATTGTTTTACTATTTCTCGTATTTTTTATGATTTCTACTTTTTAGGATTTTTTCTGGATTTTTTAATTAATCTATGTGACATGGACGGCCATGTTAGCGCCACGTCAGCTCTAGGGCTATCACATGGTAATTTTGGATCGGGACGAACCCACTTTAAAAGATTAGGGACCCAAAACTGCAGTTTCATAGATTGGGGACCTAGATAAGAATCAACTAATAGTTTAGGAACCGCCCGTGTATTTTACTCTTATATTTTTAAGGCCATGTCAATATGAAAAAACGTCTAGCTTTTAGTTATATTTTGAAGACAAGATCACTATCTAAAAACATCATGTTTTCAGGAGTATGTTGCAGCCGATCAGGAGATTACAATCATTAAGCAGTTATTACTAAGAAAATGGGAATGTGAAGTTCTGTTCATGGTCTCGCCTAAGGCCTTGTTCTTTTCAACGTATCATTGCGTTTGCATATTACCGTAGCAAATTTGAAAGCCCTCAAAATGAGGTCTAGAGATTATAAAAAAATAATTATAAAATAGTTTTAGAATCTTTGGAACGACTACTAAAATTCATGAAAAAATCGTCGCAAATTATGACAACATATAGGCTATATAAAAATAACAAAATTTGCTACAGTAATACGCAACGGTACAATACGCTGAAAAGAACAAGGCCTAACTCAGCGATACGGTACTGGGTTCCCTCTTGAAAAAGCTTTTCAAATTAGTGATAGTTGGTGCAATGTTAAGTCAGATACTTCTATGCTTCTATGCTACACCTATATATGCTAGCTAGCTAGTACGTGCATGGGGTATCATCTAATAGTACAAAGCCAAACACTTGTTGCTATGGCTGGACATAGTGGTGGGAGTTGGACCGTGCCGAGCCGGCACGGCCTGGGCCCATCGTGCCTCGGGCCGGTGCAAAACGGGCCGGCACGGCCCGGCCAGCACTTCGGGCCGTGCCGGGCCGGCACGGAGTGCCAAAATCTAGGCCCGGCACGGCCCAAAAGCATGGCGGGCTGGCTTCGGGCCGGGCCGGCCCGAGCACGGCACGCGTAACGAAAACAACAGGCAAATGATTTTTTAGAAATTCATACGTTGCTCAAATGAAAACGTTGTTTTTACAAAAAGATGCGTTTCGAAATTATCTACAACTTTCGTGTTCAACCAAAATTCATTTGAGCAACATAAGACCTCGCAAATGGCGAATTACCGAGGACAATGCCGTCGGCCCGAAAGCGGGCAGCAACAAAAATAATTTTTATAAAATCATATGTTGCTCAGATGAAAAACTTGTCTACTTGAAAAAGATGCCTCTCGAAATTATCTACAACTTTAGTATTGAACAGAAATTCATCCGAACAATATAAAACCATGAAAAACATAAAATACTGACTCGGGCCTCTTTTCGGGCCAGGCCGGTCCAAGCACGACCCGTACAATCGGGCCGGGCCGGGCGGCACGTCATGCGTGGTTTTCAGGCCCAGCCCGGCACACCATTTTGTGTCGTGCCGACCCGGCCCATCAAATCTTCGTGCCGTGCTAGGTCACGAGCCTGTTTTTTCAGGCTGTGCTCGGGCTGTCCCGTTTGGCACGGCCCGTTTTCTCAGCACTAGCTGGACACATGGAACGTTGCTCCTGTTGAATGGTCAGGCCGAACGCTTCGCGTCTTGGCTAGCCACGTGCAGAGGCGGAGCTGCCACCGGCGCGTCCCGGGTAGGGGTGGAAATGGTACGGATATTATCCGACCGACCGAATTGATCGGATAGTGATTTGGATACTTTTATGGATATTCGACTGTTTTTACGGATAAGGATATGGGTATGGATAATTTGGCGTGGATATGGATACGAATACGGAGCAGTGATTATTCGGTCGATAAGGAATATCCGAGTTTTTGTTCGGATAATATTCGAATATAAAATACGGATATTATCCGAATGTATTTCTGGAATTTTTTTAATGTATTTCTACAATTTTTCATTTATAGTTTCCCAACTTTTAAATTTATTTTTAAAATTTTTAAATCTAGACTAAATTAATAATATTCGTGTATAGACTTTCTAATGCTTTGTTTTTTACTAATGTTATAAATTTTCACTTTTAAATTTAAATTTTGACCATATTTTGTTAAAATTTGGAACGGATTTTTACAAATTAATTTTAACTATTCGACTAACAATATCCGTATCCTTGTGTTATCCGATCTGTATTCGCTCCGTATTCGTAACCGATGTTATCTAGTATTATTCGAATTTGTATCTATATTCGACACATTCGTATTCGAATTTGTATCCGGTAAAAAAGACGAATACGGATATGGATAGAACGATGTCCGACCTTATCCGATCCGATCACATCCCTAGTCCCGGGGCTTCAGCCCCAGTGACCACAACGCACAGGCAACTACGCATAGTTATGTAGCTAGCTAATTAGCTTAGTCGTGGTCTCCAACCTAATTAATCATATACAGTGGAAAGTTTCTATTTGTCACGTGCATTTTACTTATAAACTAAACGTTATAATTTTATTTTGCTATTAAATTTAAATAATTACAGCTATAATATAGTTGTTTGTATTCTTACGTAATTGCATTTTATAATGTGGTAACCATAGGCATACGTGGATTATGGTCATTTTAAAAAGCTAACCTTTTCGACTCTTAGCTGCTTCATAAAGCTCTAAAAAAAAAGTTAGAACAAAATGTGTTGCCTTCTCAAAGATTTTTAAGTCTAGCTAGCCATTCAATTCATGTGCTCAGAATGCATTAGCCCCCTCTTTAAAATTTTCTAGCTCCGCCACTGGCCATGACCGGCTGTTTGTTTTGCTTGGCCTTGCTACCATCGCCACACAACCCCGCTCCGCCTCGCCGGCTACGCCACGGTCGCGTCGGCGCCAGCAAGCCACCCGACACGTTCTGTGGCGCGTGCAGCCACGACATGCGCGGGTTCATATACCACTTCTTCCACGCCGACCTCGCCTCGCCGAAGACGCCACGTGCGCGGCGACGCCGGCAAGCCCCACGCCATGTTCTGCGACTCGTGCGGCGGCGGCGTGCGCAGGTTCGTACATCACTACTTCGACGCCGACCTCGACCTCCACCTCAGCTGCGCGCCTCCCGGCATGGACCGCCGTCCACGGCCCCACCTTCGACCTCGACAGCACTGTTAGGATATGCGCCGATGCAAGATCACGAACGACACCAGGAGACACGATGTTTGTTAACGCAGTTCGGCATTGCTATCTACATCTACGGGGCTCTGATTATGGACGCTCCTCCCCAATCCATAATACCACAGCACACCGGCTAACCAAGTCACGGCCACATGCCGGCCGCTGACCTCCTCTCTTGCCTATGCTACTATTATGAAGTCGTTCGCTTTGTTACATCAGGGCTGCCTCCCTTTATATAGTAGAGGCCTGGATAGAGTCCGACTCAAACACTAACCAACCCTCCCTATTACAACACAGAGTCCTTGTAACCTACTCGTACACATATTCGACACAATACCTAATAAGCACGAAGGCGCCGTGTCGGTGCTTGCTCTGCCCGGAGGGGAAGGAATGAAAGGCGCGCGTGCTACCGCTGCGGGTTCTGGTTTTACAGCTCCGGTGACTGCGACGGCCGGGTCGTGTTGCTACACGTCGCGTGCGTGAAGGACAAGGCGGCGCACGAGAAGATAACTACGCCAAGCACTACGTTGCACTGAAGGCAGATGTTTAACAAGTAATCTACCTTACTTTGTTTGTGCAAAGTCTGTCGGTGCAAGTTATTCACCAAGTCGTTAGTGCACGAAAAACAATATTTGTCAACTCTCATTAGCATCTAGGGCATTGCGATTAACAGTGCATTTGTTCAGATACGCCTAACCAATCAAACGCCGCAATTTTTCTTCGTTCCGTCCAACCCAACGCTGACTAACATTTTTCCGTCCGTGATCATCGCGTGCGCGCTTGCCCCTGTGGTCGCGATGACTACGAGGACTCGGCGAGCGACGGCGACCACGGGTAGCCTGCTCGTGGACAGTGGTCGTTTGATGGTGACGCGGGTCACGCGATCGATCAGAACTGTCCGAGTCATTCCGGGCAGTTTGACTGCGCTGCCTGGAGGAGTTGTTGACCTCACCTAAGGACTTTAGGCCTTCAGCCAATCTCTCTAGGTGAGTTGCAACAGCATCGCCCATACAGGCGAGGTCGGCCTGGTTGGTGGATCTAAGCATCGAAGCCATGGCCTCGAGTCATTCCCGACTCTCATCTAGGGGTCCTGGGATCCCTGAAGCATCCGCGTTCTGCCCGACTGGAGTCCGGTCACGCTGGGAGTTGACCCGAACAGGAGAAACTTCTGCCGGGAGACTTAGCGTGGGTACGCGAGGCGGGTCGCGACGCTGTCGCTTGCACCGGTCGCGGTACCGTGCCAAGGTCTGATTGATAGAGTCGTCGAGGCTGCGGCGAATGACATCTTGCTCGCGAGCAGTCAGCACAGCCTCATCTTGATGCCGAGCAGAGTTAGTTTGCCTGATCTCGCCAGCCGCCGCGACCCGTGCAGGTTCCTCAGATGTTCCTACTCCGGCCATGTTAATATTGCGGGGGCCGTGCGAGGGTATGCTAGACGGCGTCATCGCTGTGTCGCCACAGGTGGAATCTATCGACATAGCCTTGGAATCCGATAGATCTAAACCATCGTAAAGATCATCGGTTCCGTAGTCATCGTCAATGATGGGAGTACGCTCTGAAACCATCTCCGGAGTATAGCCGGAGACTGCTGTCCCAGATATGGAGAGCGATCGAGACCGAACAGATCGATCTGATCTGACAGGGGATGAGACATCCTGTCCTTCTGAGTTACAGTCCTCAGGAAGAATGTCCGTATCATCGATGGAGTTCGACATGTTCGATCTGTGATCCCCACGGACGGCGCCAACTGTCGACGGTTGGGATATTGACCCAAGTCAACTAAGGTTCTTCAAGAGAGAGATAGGAGACACGCCGAACAAAACGAACAACAGCGAACAGGGAGACAGGGGTTTTTATCCTGGTTCAGGCCTCTCGAGAGAGATAATAGCCCTACGTCCAACCTTTCTTATATACCAAAGAGGATTAAAAGAGGTGGCTCGACGAGACGAACAAGTCTCGGCGAGATTATGGTGTATATGAAGTGCTAAGATGCGAAAGTTCTTGGCCAGGGTTGGATGCCAGATGCCATAGGGGCACTGTTTATATAGTGTTGATGAACCGACCTACCGAGGGATAATCGGACCGGGCTGACTACGAGATCATAACGAACTCGTACCATGCCAAATACGTCCCATGGCAGATAAGGTATACTCCGATTCTTGGGGATCACGACTTCTAGTCCAATCCGGGAAACCAACGTCCGGGTCTTCACGTAGCCGTGTAGAACTCCTGTTCGAGACGGACTCAAACACGAATCCTTGGCCGTTACGCACCATGCCAGTTAAGAAGCTGTTCTGCAGGATGCACATGGGCCATATAGAACCTTCCAGGGAGCTGGGCCCTGGTAGGCCGTTTGATTGGACCGTCAGGGAGTGGGCCATGGCAATGGGCCATAATTTTATCCCCGACAGAGTGGATGAAGTCCAACACGACCGAGCGGAGGCTATAGAAGCTGGTCTCCATCGGTGTGCTCCCCTCCGAGGAGTTTCTGTCTTGGCGCGCCACCGCCGGCGAATCTTGCCCCACCCCACGCTCCGATGAAGTAGTGGTCTTCGAATCTTTTTTCCTCCGCGGCTTCGGCCCTCCTTGCTCTCCTTTCTTCCGGGGATTACTGCATTTCTATGGGATTGAAGTTTCGCACCTGAATTCCAATTCTATCTTTCAAATTGCCATCTTTATCCACATCTATGAGGCGTATCTGGGGATCGCTCCTCATTTCGACCTCTTCAGATATCTTTACCTTCTCAAGCCTTTTCCCAACCAGAACTTTCCCAAGGCCGGCGGTGGTGCGGGATTTCAATTGCGGGAAGGGGCCCGAAAATATTACTTTGATCTTCCCTTGAACCTCCAACATGGGTTGGCACTCGGAATGGTTCTACTGTGCCAATTTTCCCCCAGCCCTTCCTTCCTTCTCTGGCGAGTGCCCCACAGTCCATCCCTCCTGGTCTTCTCCTCTCGCCTATGGCGAAGGAAGCCAAGTGAAGGAACTTCTTGTTCTTCTCCATAGAGCGAAAACTGTCGGGCTAACTGGCATTGGCGTAGTCTGGAACTACACTCAGCGCCGTGTCTAGCCCATCAAAGAGAGGGTGCATCTCGCCTTCGAGTACTCGGGAACTGAGGACCCGATTTCGCAGAAAGAAATTGTCAGCCGAGTGGCTGAGCTCTTCGCCTCGGGCTCAGAAATAACCCACACCGACAGCCTGGCTCCGTACCGCCTGCCATACCCTCCACCAGCGGTAAGGAAATGATTCACCTCAACTCAACCACTATTCTTGGAGGCGACAATGCAATTGATCTGGTGTATTCGCAGGGGCGCGCAGCATTTTTCTCCACCTATCCCGTTCCAGAAGCCCCGAGCCACAAGGAAGTATCGCGCAAGCGTCCCGTGGGGGACTCGACTGATGCTCCTGCGGCCAAGAAAGGCAAGGGAGTTGCCTTGGGGGACTCGGACAAAGATGATGATGAGGATAACGTCCCACTCCTGAGCCGTAGCCGCTCAGCTCCAAGGCCGTCTCCGGCCCCAGCCAAGCAGCCTCCGAGCCCTCCGTCACCCCAATCCATTGGCCCAGCAGCCGCGTCGGAGACAGAGAAGCCCTTCGGTTCCCGCCTGAGTGGTTCGGGCGTCCAATTCGCAATGAAGTTCATCCCATCACAAAGGTATTCCTTCATGACTCTGCGCCTTCATGACTTGTAAAGGGATTTGTATCTTGAAAAATTTTCAAATGCTTTCAGAAAACCCGTCGAAGATGGCAATGACACGCCAAGCTCGCATGGCACCGAGACACCAGCCTCGGCACCTTCAAAGCCCGATCGCCAAGCCGAGCGCCAAACTGCAAAGGACTCGACTCGGAGCGCCGCTCCTCACCAAGACTCCGGTCCATCCTCCACCACTCGTCAATCCCCGTCGGCTAAGGGGAAAATCCCAGCCCCAGCTCCAGGGAGCTCAGAACCGGAAATTGAGGAAATTCCTCTCCCCTCTGCCAAAGCTCACACTCCACCCCTCCGACTAAAATGGAGGAAGGAGATGGAAGGCTATTGTTGACGGTTAATTTCGATAACAATTAACATGATTCCGACCGTCAACATTTGATGAAATAATTGGAACCGGAACTAAAATTGTGCAAATTTTCAAAGTTCCACGAGTTTTGGTGAGAATTTGCATGCAGGTATCCACTGAGCGAAATTGCGACCGAACCGGGCAAAAGAGTGGGTCAGCCGATCCACCCTAGGCCGGCCGACCCAGCTCCCTCGCCCGGTCAGGTCAGGGTTGCACCGATACTTCTACAAGAGATCCTAGAGCACATCCAAGCCGTCTATTTCAGTCGGTTTCATCCAGAAAGTGAAGTAATCCTCAAGTTAAGCATAGGATTCCAAAGGAACCCAATGCTACCGGTCTCCAACTGCCAAACCGACTTTGGGAGAAGATCTACACCGCACAAGAAGTATCCTAACCAATTGGAGGGCCTGGATCAACAGAAGGCACGCCGGCCGACCCCCCTAGACCGGCCGACCCACCTCTTGTCTCCATTGGATCCCCCTTCGGCAGGGAGCTAGTGACACCTGTTCCTAGTCGTGTCAGCACCCCATTGGTCACGGTGGCCTGATCTCCTTCATTTGAAGATGAACAACAAAGAGCAACACAAGTGAGAGTGAAGTAGTGTTGTGCTACTCTCAAGTAGAGTAGGAGAGAGAGGAGAGTTAGTGTAGGGGAGGAGCCGGAGTGTCGGTATCCCTCACTAGAGCTCCGGAGCTGGACTCGGATGCAGGTTCTACTTTCATCTTCTGTCGGTAACACTCAGTCTTGCCTTATTTAATTATCAAGTTCAGTCTATTTATTTTGTCTCTGTTGGTATTAGGCCCGTACTATTCTTGAGTGCTAAGATCTTTGTGCTTAATTGTGCACCTAGAGATAAGTATAAGAGGTAGTAGGGGTGCGTACTGAAGTGACGTCCTTGGTACGTGTTACTACTAGGAACAGACGTGGTGTCTGGACTAGTTAGTAGCCAGTAGGCACCTGCTTCAACAGACGTGTGGTAGGTAATAGATGGTGACAGCCCTATTATTCGGCTTAGACCTTGTGAAATCCGCCCCGTTAGTTGCAGACCAGTTGAGCCAAATCAAGACGATCATAACCATTCGGGATTCCAATTCAGGATAGCGGGTGGTAGTGAGTACCTGAGCTTCGATTCGGAGCCGCAAATTAAATACGAATAGAACTTGAACCTTTATGACTAGTGTCCGAAGAGCCTCTTGATCCGAAATACATTTATCCCATTGTTGATTCCATATCACCATTCTCATATCCATCCGGGTGAATAAGTGTAGAAAATAGAAGCTTCTCATTCCTCGTGGGAAATCGATACCTTAGGAATACTCCTGGGTGAAAGCTACAGCGATATCCGTGCGCTTGCGGATTAAAACTCTAATAGGCATAAGAATCGCCAACAGCTGCGAGGTCGACGATGGCCGTAGCTCAAGCCGAGATGTACAGGGTAAAGCCTCTTTATGCCTTAAACTCTTGTTTTGCGTAGGGGAATCCTGCTAATCTCCCTCCCTTGTCCATGCAGCGCATGAAAGAGAGGTCGAAGCAGAAGACCCTGTGCATGCAGAGAACAGTGGGCGAGTTAAAGTCTCGCAACGAGTATGATAATGCACTGTATGCGGCCAAGTCGCAGTATCGCGGCCGGATCGAAGAACCTCAACAAGAAGTCACCGAACTCCAATTCTGCCACGTGGAAGAGTCCAACACCATCCGAGGTACAAAACCTCGAACAATACTAAACTTTTGCAAAGAGAATGCTCCTTGGATGATAGTCTCTAAGGTTTGCTCTTGAATGTAGTGTTGGAGACGAAGCAGAAGGCGCTGGAGGAGATATCCGGGGCGAGGCAGAAGGTCCTAGAGGGTGAAGTATTCCGAGCCAGTACTCAGGCCGAGAAGGTGGCTAAAGAACAGAAGGAAACTTTCCGCCATTGACTCTCCCTGGCTCAGCCTTAGCGAAGTCCGACTGATTCACCATGTCCGATTGATTGTGCAGAGTATCGGGAGAAGACCAGGGTGCAATTCCAAGTTCTGGATGAGAAAGTGAAGTCTGCCCACGAGCGTCACAACCGCACTCTGACGAGGATAGCTCCAATGCTTCGGTACCTTTATCCCGAAGAGGAGCTACCATTTGATGCTGACATCCTAGAGGCCTGCCTCGACGATATTCCTACGCGGATTAAGGTCTTCACACAGGAGGCAGCAACGACATGCACCAACCAAGACCTCGCGATTGCAAAGTCAAACTTCCCCCACCTAGACTTCGAAGCCGTGAAGGAAGGATTTGCATGCATCGAGGAAAAGGCCTGCGTCTTGGTAGAAGAAGTCCGTCCGACTACCACCCATACAGTTAAACAATTGGATTTGTAGATGTATTTGTTGCCCAAACGCTTGATTGATCCTCGATACTTGTGATCATGTTTATCCGAGTACTTAGGTTTATCCTTTTTCATGAACGCGTCTGCCGATTGGTCCAGCCCCCGAGTGCCAGGAATTAGCACTTGGCTTTCTCCCCGTGCAACAACGGAGTAGCTGAACACTGTCTCTGGCAAGTATGGACGCCATTACTCAAGAATTTTCATAACACTCAAATTTGATCAACACATGTAAAGAGAAAACAACTTTTATTGATATGATAGGGTACGGTTGACTCCGCACACTATTCAGTGTAGCCCCCGACTTACTGCTTAGTCGTTTACGGCTAAGTAGCAAGTCAGAAAAGGGAACTAATTGCATGCTTCTTGAATACAAGACTTTAAGAGTAAAAACGACGTAGCTGCTCGATGTTCCAGATATTAGGCACTTCAGAGCCGTCTTCGCGCTGTAGCCGGTAAGCCCCCGGGCGGGTCACTGCAGCGATCACATAGGGGCCTTCCCAGAGTGGGGAGAGTTTATGCTCGTGCTTCTGGTTCCTTCGGAGGACCAGATCTCCCTTGGAGAACGCACGGCCCCGTACATTGCACTGATGGTAGCAACGCAGGCCCTGTTGGTACTTGGCCGACTAGATCATTGCTGCTTCCCTGGCTTCCTCGAGCTGATCGAGGTCTTCGTATCTTGTCTCATCCGACTGATTATCGTCGAAACCGACGACCCGAGGGGACCGGAACTTCAATTCAGTCGGGAGGACCGCCTCTGAGCCAGAAACTACGAAAAAGGGTGTCTGCCCGGTGGCTCGGCTTGGGGTTGTTCAAAGCCCCCAGAGAACCGAAGGCAACTCCTTAACCTAGCGCGTAGTGTACGGCTTTAGGCGATCGAAGATTCTGGCTTTGAGCCCTTGTAGTACCAATCCGTTGGCACGCTCAACCTGCCCGTTACTCCTTGGGTGGGCCACCGAAGCATAGCAGATCTTGATGCCCAGCTCCTCGCCCCAATCTTGAAATTCGCTGCTTTTGAACTGAATGCTATTGTCGGTGATGACGCGATTGGGTACGCCAAAACGCACAACGATGTCCCGGAAGAACTCACGTGCTTTGGCCGCCGTGAGTACAGCAACCGGCTTGGCTTCAATCCACTTGGTAAACTTATCGATGGCGACGAAGAGATGGGTGAGTCCGCCTTGTGCCCGCTTGAGGGGGCCCACCATGTCCAGATTCCAGATGGTGAAGGGCCAAGAGATTGGAATTGTTTGCAGATCCTGAGCCGGCATGTGAATCTGCCGAGCAAAGAATTGACACCCGTCACACCTGCGTACTATGTCTTCCGCGTCGGTGACAGCAGTCGACCAAAAGAATTCTTGCCGATAGGCTTTCCCTACCAGAGTGTTGGCCGCCGCGTGATAGGCTTGCGGATTAAAACTCTAATAGGCATAAGAATCCTTGCCGATAGGCTTGCGGATTAAAACTCTAATAGGCATAAGAATCGCCAACAAGCTTTCTGGCGCCGTTGCTGGGGAACGGTAGCTTTTCTATTTTTGAATCCTATCCATCCGCGTACCTCCATATGGATGGCATGTCCATCTATAAACTTTCGGCTCTCAAGGCCAATTACCTACAACCTTCACCATCATCCCATCCCGTTTACACTCCAAGCTTTGAGTTCCGGCCAGGACTCATAGCTATGGTTCGGGAGAAATCCTTTTCCGAAGCCGAAGAAGAAAACCCTTATAGTCATCTCCGTGAATTTGAGCTGTTATGCTCCAGTCGAGAAATTCGAGGAATGACTCAACAAACGCTAAAATGGAAATTGTTTCCATTCTCTCTCACGGGATCAGTGAAGTTGTGGTTTAAAATGACCGTAGGAACATTCAACGGTAGTTGGGAGATTCTGCAGGAAAAGTTCTGCCTAATGTATTTATCCTCTCGCAAAAGTTGTGAGATTACGAAAGGAAGTTCTGACCTTCCGTCAAAATGAGAGTGAAAATATAGGAGCAGCTTGGGTAAGATTTACCTAGTGGATTAAATCAGGTCCTGACTTGTGTATACCTGAGCCCATGCTCATGCAACACTTTGTCGATGGATTGACCACGGAGAGTGTCCAACTTCTGAACATAACTTCCGAAGGATCTTTTGTCCACAATACCGTCGAACAAGGGAAGGAAATCCAGAGCAGATTGCAAGGAAATACTCCCTATATCGACGCTTTTGAGGAACCATCGGACCTAGAATTCAAACCTGAGAACAACCCTATGCCTGTAGAGCAACCTACTGGATAAAACCTTCTGGCCCGGACCGAATCTTTTCAATTAAAGCAAACTCCCACAGCCATGCTTTCCGGAGACGAAGACTCTGAATTATAGGATGCATTCATCCCGATTTTATCCTCTCATGCTTTTGATGAGGAATGCCATGACTTTGGAAATGCTACTACACTACCAATAGTCGCCAGGCAGCCTCAAGACCTCGAGCCACAAAACCATGGATAGAGGAGCAATCTTAGCACGAAAGGAGAATCTTTTGAGTCTCATTGCCATTTTGAGTAGGGAAATGACGGATGCAGTAGAAAATTCTGAGATAATCACACTATCCCCTCTCAAAAAATTCTGCTCTGTGCAAACCCAAGGTTGGGATTTTAGCAAAGTTCCCTATGACCCTGGTCTTGGGATAAACTGTATCTCAAGAGCATTAGCATCCGTGACCCCAGCAGATCACACCCCATTCCTCTCTCAAAAGAAAGTTAGATGGCAACCTGCGCAAATTTTTCAATTAGAGGGGATCCTCAGAAATTTCGAGGTGACTTTGAATGACCATTGTGTCCCTCTGGACTTTCATGTCTTCAATGTCCCCAACCCATTCCACACTCGTCTCCTGATCAGGCAACCCGTAAGGGAATTGGTCTGAAATATGGAAAGAGGAGAATTTGTTGGCTTGACAGTCGGCAAACAAACCTTTTCAGTGAGCTTTGCGCGCTCCATTAACTTTCCAATGGAGGCCGAGCCACTCCCTGACCCGTTGGAGGAGGTAAGAGTTGCCTCTCTCCTCGAGGTAATCAAACCTCCGGGCTTGGAAGATGATGTTCCACACTTTGTTTTCGAGGAGGAACCAAATGGTTTTGACAAGTTCGATGAGGAAGAAGAACTTCCACCCCCGTCTGTTGAACTTAAACCCCTTCCTCCTGGTCTCAAGCACGTCTTCCTTCACGACAATTGTAACAAGCCAGCCATCATCAGCGATTCGCTGAGTGAGGATGAGACCCGCCGCCTTGTTGCTACGCTCGAAGCTTACAGCTCAGTCTTAGGCTACTCGCCAAAAGACCTCAAAGGGATTAGCCCAAGCTTTTGCTTCGGCGTGTAATGCACTCGGCGAGGTTTCGATCATCGGGCAGCTCGTCACGAAGAAGATAATCTAAGTAAGGCTGCGTCCACCCGGGGTTAATCAATAATACCTCTGCATCGAGTTCTGGCTGCTTCTCTTGATCCTCTCCCGGTGTAGATGGTAATTTGATAGACGGCGCGCGCAGCTCTTGGACGAAAACACCAGTCGAGACTTACGCCCGAGTGGATCCCATCCGCGCTAGCTCTTCTGCTGCTTCATTGTCCCGGC
The DNA here is from genome assembly GCA_005191435.1 of Raddia distichophylla. Classification (NCBI taxonomy): domain Eukaryota; kingdom Viridiplantae; phylum Streptophyta; class Magnoliopsida; order Poales; family Poaceae; genus Raddia; species Raddia distichophylla. Next base: position 463,501 of record SPJY01025203.1, on the reverse strand, counting down.
GGAGCACGTGTGTCAGCTCCAGTCCGTCAAACTTGTCTTCTAACTTTCGTACCTCCTGACAGTAAGCCGCCATGCTGTCGCCAATACAAGACCACTCCTTCTAAACTTGGTTGACCACGAGTTGGGAATCCCCGTGTACCATTAACCGCCTGACACCAAGCGAGATGGCGACGCGTAGCCCATGGATGAGTGCCTCGTACTCAGCGGCGTTGTTGCTGACGGGAAACAGTATCTGGAGGACGTAGCGTAGCTTCTTTCCAGTCGACGATATGAGCGAAATCCCAGCCCCCGCGCTGCTGAGCATGAGGGAACCATCAAAGTACATTGTCCAGTACTCGAGATTCTCCTTTGCTGCTGGGGTCTGAGCCTCTGTCCACTCCACGACGAAATCGGTCAGTGCTTGAGATTTGATAGCTAGTCGAGGCCTGAACTTTATTTCAAAGGCTCCAAGCTCAACTGCCCACTTTGCAATCCTCCCAGTGGCTTCCCGATTATGAAGTATGTCTCCAAGCGGGAAAGAAGTGACCACCGAAATTTCATACTCTTGAAAATAATGCTTAAGCTTCCGCGATGTGAGTAACACACTATACAAAAGCTTTTGAACTTGTGGGTACCTTGTTTTAGATTCGCTCAATACCTTGCTTACGAAGTAGACCGGACGTTGTACCTTCTGGAGGGAGCCCTCCTCATCCCGTTCAACCACCAAAGCGTTGCTGATGACATGAGTAGTCGCGCTGATGTAGAGTAAGAGGGGCTCTTGGGGCAGGGGAGGGACCAACACTGGAGGTGTGGTGACGAACCTCTTTAGATCTTCGAAGGCTTCTTGTGCTTCCGCTGTCCACTGAAAATTGTCTTGCCAGCGTAAGAGCCTAAAGAAATGCATGCCTCGCTCCCCAAGTTGGGGAACGAATCGGCTGAGTGCCACGATGCATCCAGTGAGCTTCTGCACATCCTTCTGATTGGCCGGGGGCTTCATCTTGATGATGGCGTTGACCTTCTCTGGATTGGCCTCAATCCCCCGGTGGGAGATGATGAATCCGAGTAGTTTATCAGACGGAATCCAAAAACGCATTTCTCGGGATTTAGCTTCATCTGATATGCCCTTAGGCTCTCGAACGTCTCGATCAGTTCTGTTATGAGATCCCATCTGGATTTTTTTTTATGGCGACGTCGTCGACGTATGCCTCTATGTTGCATCCGAACTGAGTGTGAAAACACCGCTGTATGGTGCACTGATAAGTTGCGCCAGCGTTTTTCAGCCTGAATGGCATTGTGATATAGCAGAAAGCACCAAAAGGCGTAATAAACGATGTCTTGATGCAATCCTCCTCCTTCAGACTAATCTGATGATAGCCTGAGTACGCGTCTAGAAAACTCAAGAGCTCGCACCCGGCGGTGGAATCCACCACTTGGTCGATGCGGGGGAGCCCAAAAGGATCCTTAGGACACGCTTTATTGAGATCAGTGTAGTCGACACACATCCGCCATGTCTTGTTCTTCTTCTGCACCAGGGCTGGGTTCGCAAGCCACTCGGGATGATACACCTCCTTGATGAACCGAGTGGCCAACAATTTGGTGATCTCGTCCCGTATGGCGTCCTTCCGATCCGGGGCGAATATTCGTAGGCGCTGCTTAATTGGCTTCGCCTTTTCGTCGACGTGGAGAGAGTGCTCGATCACCTCCCTTGGAACACCAACCATGTCTGAAGGTTTCCAAACGAACACGTCCTGGTTGGCCCGGAGGAAAGTGACGAGCGCTTCTTCGTATTTGCTGTCGAGCCCTATCCCAATCACAGCTGTCTTGGCCGGATCAAACGGGTCCAACAGAATCTTCTTGGTTTCTTCGGCTGCTTGGATGGATGTTTTGGCTTGCTTTTTGGTGGGGACGTCCCCTTCTTCCTTAAGAGATGCAACCTCCAGTCGGATCTTTTCCATCTCGGCAGATGAGTCTAGTGTCTGCGCCATCTCACAGCTCTCGCTGTCGCTGAGCAGGGACTGTTTAACATCACCAGGGAGGGTGATTGCACCATTGGGACCTAGCAACTTTAAGACGAGATAAGTGTAGTTGGGAACAGCCATGAATTTGTCAATCCCCGACCTTCCCAAGATGGCATGATATGCCATCTCGAAATCAGCCACTTCGAAACTCAGACTCTCGGTCCGATAATTATCCTTAGTCCCTAACGTGACAGGCAGAGAGATCTGTCCGAGTGGTACCGCGGACGTCCCGGGGATTACCCCGTGGGAAGGAGATGATCCCTGTCGTAGCTCGGAGCGAGGAATATTCATCTGGTCCAGGGCCATGACGAAAAGGACATTAATCCCGCTCCCGCCATCGACTAGGACCCTTTTTAGTTTGCTTCCTCGCACAACCGGATCCAGCACCAGAGGGTACCTCCCAGGGAAGGCGATCCGATCCGGGTGGTCCGATCGGTCGAAGGTGATGGGCACCTCGGACCAGCGCAAGTACTTTGGAGTCACAGTCATGATAGCGTTGATCTCCCGAGTGGTAAGCTTTTGCTTCCACTTGGACTCTACGCATCAGAGCCCCCGAATATGTAACTGATCTTGCTCTCAGCGTCCTGGTAGTCTCCATCGGGTTTCTTACCTTGACCGCCCTTAGCCGCCGTCTGCTTCGAGTTTTCGGCGAACTTCTGCAGAATAAGGTAGTCTTTGGCAGAGTGCTTTCCTCGAGGATGGAAGGGACATATTGAATCCATAACTTTGTTGTAGTCGTTGTTGTTGGGGGGCTTAGGCCGATTGCGCTCCATATTGGCGACCATCTCGTCCCCCTTTCGCTTCTTATCCTTGGGCTTGCCATGCTCATCGTTAGGCTTCTTCTTGGGGCCTTCTTCGTTGCCACCACGATGATTCGCGATGGCTTCCTCGGCTTCGGCCTCCAGATCCGCCATCGTGAACATGGCCTTGAGATTACGCAGGGGATCCCGGGTCATCTGCCTGATTAACTCCTCGGATTTACATCCGGCGAAGAAGGCATCAATGACTGTTTGCTCCGAAACGTCCTAGATCTCATTCTTCTTCTTGGTAAAGCGCTTCATGAACTCACGAAGAGTCTCGTTCTTGCGCCGATGTAGCTGTCCAATCTCCCATCTCCCCGCAGGCCTGTCATAGGTCCCTTGGAAATGGGCGATGAACTGCGCCTGAAGGTCGTCCCCAAGACTCAATCAAGTTCTCCGGGAGTCTCGTTAGCCAGGTTTGGGCGGTTGGGTCAAAGCGACCGGCAAATAGTTTGCCATGATGTTCTGATCACCTCCTGCCGCGCTGACTGCCAGGGCGTAAACCTATAGCCAGTTCTTTGGGTCCCTCTCACCATCGAACTTGTCGATGCCTTTGAGGTTAAAACCATCCGGCCAGAGCACTCGGCGAAGATCCAGGCTTAAGGCCCAAATCCCGTCCAACGGTCGTGGCAGCCTCCGCCTTAGGGATCTGCTATGATGTTCCTGCCGCTGGTCTCGACGATGCTCCTGACGGTGGTCGCGCCCGCTGGCGATGCTCTCGGCCAGATCATCAACGCGACGTCTGTGTTGGCTACGAGAGTTGCGCTCGACGTTACTGCGCTCCCGTCGGCTTCAATGTCTTGACGAAGATCGTGGGCAGGCGACTGGCGAGAATCGCCAGCCGCAGAGGAGTGAGCCCGGTTTCGATTGCGTGTTGAAGGACTGCGAGCCGAAGCGGTCGGAGCAGGGATTGCCTCGTTTTGCTGAATGGCAGCCATCTCCACCATGGCCATCTCGGACGGAGAGGCTTACTTGTTCGCTCTATCCAATGGGTTGGCCAGCATTGATGACACCCACGAACATGGACGGATCTAATCGGAGTGATCCGACTGGTTATCTCCTGTCCAAATCTCAGATGGCGTCCGTGCGAAGGTCGCAGCGGAGTTCTCGAGCCCGGGAGGAAATCCAGCCGAGGGCATTGAGTTGCTGTTGGGCGGAATAGAATCCACGCCCATGCGGTCGAGCCCGCCGAGTCCTTTTAATCTTCCTCGGGAAGAGGTGCGAAGGTGAACAGCGAACGGGTCAATCCGCTGAAGGTGCTTGCTAAATTCTCCAAGCCAAAGGGCAATGGGTCACATTGATTGCGCGCACCTTCTTGCAGAGAGATCTCTCTAGGAGGAGAGAGATGAAGATTGCCAACAACGTCGACGATGAAGTCCAGGGTGCCGAAACGAAGAGTCTGCCCTAGTTTCATGGTGACGTGCGGCAATCTCCAAGAGGCCATCTAGCTTGAGAGATGATCTTGGCGCTGCCCCCTACCTGGCGCGCCAACTGTCGACTGATGGTTAACTGGGGGTTACCGTCGACAATGAATTTGTACGAGGAGGCATTAGCAAGAACTAGGCTAGATGGTAGCACAACACAAGGATTTATACAGGTTCAAGCCCTCAACGGAGGTAATACCCTACTTCCTGTGCTCTGGGATTATGATTGATCAAACTGCGGGATGCAAGATGACCAAGGTGGTGTGTATGAGATCTATTTGTCCTCTGCCGATGGCCTCTACCCCCTCCCTTTATATAGTGTAGGGGGAGATAGAGTTACAAAATAGCATGTGGTATACGATAGCTAATTCTGTTATGCTGTTACATGTCATGCATGTGTTGATCTCCTAATTACATGGAGATAGATCATATCCTCGGAAACTTCCTTGGAGCTCAAGGCGCGTGTAACACGAGTGGTCTCTATCTTCAACTGGCCGACTTGTATCGCCCCCCATCTTCTCCCTTATGGGCCTTCTAGAGGATACCTGAGGCCCATGCAGTCCCCACCAAAGAGGATACCTGAGGATACCAGACGTTACTACAAGCATCAAAGAGGCAAGGTCAAAGATTGATATGGGTTTTGAAGGCAGGGAGAGCCTAAACAGGAAGTTGCTTGCCATTCTTTATAAACGGTGTGAATAACATATGGAGCAAAAGTTGTATGGGGTTGCATTGTTCTTTAACCCAAATCGGTTCCATGAACTTCAAACAAAAGATACAACTAAAAGGCAAGTTGGTAGGCTAAGGTTACTGTTCAGTGATGTGCTATAAAAACTAAAGTAAAATAAATAGGCAAGCCAATGAGTACACGAAAATGGCTGGCCCTACCTTGTCATCTCAATTGTCATGAGGTTACGAAAATGGCTGGCCCTACACGAAATTGGTAGGCTAAGGTTACATTTGCCCCTTATAGTGGTTTTTCTTGCATATTTGCCTTTAGTTTCAACAACTAATTCATCATGATTACATTACTTTGTAGTTCTTTGGTGGGCTGCATATGGTGGCCTTGTTCATGAGCTTCGATCCTTTGCAAAGCACATCGTTAACCTTTGTTGTTGCGCTTTCGGATATGAGCATAATTGGAGCACTTTTGAGTTTGAAAGTGAAAGTAATATTACAAGTTAATTATTTCACATTGTTGCATGTTAGTATCTCACACTTACTATCATTTTTAATATTTTATTACAAATCTAGATTCATACAAACAAAAGAAATCGTTTGGAGCATACTATGTTGAATGGCCTGATATACATTCAATAAAATAAAAGGATGATAGCTAGATTTTAAAAATTGTGTGAGGAAAGAGGCAATGGTAAACCTTTAATCCTAGATGATTTCCAATGGGATAATGAATGGGTGGACAATCACAATGAGAAGGTTAACGGAGAGGATGGTCTTCATGGTCTCAAGTTGATGATGCCATTGGTGCTTCAAGTTTTCTTCGAGGTTGCAATTTTTCAAGGAGGGCACATGGTGGGGCTCTTACTTATACAAGACGTGTAAGCAAGACGGTTAGGGGTGAGCAAGATTTTGAAGTTAACAATGATGACATTGACAATGGTCCGTATGATGATGATGAAGATTATGTGGCTGATGATGAAGTTAAAGATGATTATGATACGTCTCCGCATAGTAGCCCTCCCGATAAGGGTGCACATGTTAATATGGGTCATTTGGGCTTGGATGATATTAATTTGGATGATATTTGAGTCTTGTATTCAGTCGTGCGGCCTGTATTGAACTCTCTGTTAATCTGTCCTTTATTTGGAGTTTCGATTATAAATTTTGAGTTTCAACTTTCAAGTTTGGAACTATTTAATTATTTATGCCTTGAGACCTATTATATATGTGATGACTATGTGTTATCTTATTTATAATTCATGTGACTAAGTTTGGAACTACCTAGTAGCTGTTGTTGCCTATTTGTGAAGTTTATGAAGGTTGTTTGTGAACATGAGCTACTCTTTATATGTAAGAAGATTCACACAACCCTGTAAATATTGGCAAGTCGACGACTAGTCGATTTCGGTGAGTCGGTCCTATCTCGACTCGACTCGACTTACCAACTTAATAACCTCGGTCACAGTGCACTGCCCTCGGCCTCCCCTTATATAGACACGCTAGTGGGTCGTGGCCCACTAGGGCTCCATATCCCATGCAAATTATATCCACACATAAACTCGTAAAACAGTTCCCACCTGTTAAGTGTGTTACTCGTTAGGTTCAGTGGAAATCGGCCGTAGATCCAGAAACCCGGCTATTTTCAATCCACCGATCAACAGAGACATCTAGCAGTATGTATTGACCCCCGAATGCACAGAATCAATATTCGGCTGAACCTTGATAAACTCATGTACCAATCCCATTGTCACGCAATATCAGTCAAGCTTAAGGCGATATGTGCACCACCCTTTTGATAGCTCAACCACTTCACTCGACGGTGTGATGGATACAAATCATGACTAATGCCTTAGCCACATTAGCATATCCATACACTTTCCCTATCCATCCACACGAGAGGTCCAGAGGTATCACTCTTGTTATTTAGGAGGGACAAATTTCATCCCAATCATCACATCCCTGACTATGTATGTTGGCTTACACAATAACCTTTATAACTACCCTGTTATGCTGTATCATTTGATGACACCAAAGCGTGCGAGTCTACATGTTGTTTATTCATGATGATTTTAGGTCTAAGAACCACATAACCGTACCACTCGATATTATATGCTGATGGCACTTTAGGTGATAACAATTTCACAGCGTCTTGGAGTAGGTTTGTCTGACTATCCATGTTTTGAACATGTTTTCACATTATTGGTTCCATATTTTCAAATCAATGGTATTACCATCAACCAATACATGTGCTGATCAAATCATTACCGCTTCTCGTAATAGTATGGATTAGAGACCTTTTTTGAAAAAATGTCACTATAGCAATATGTTTCACAATCAAATCGTACCAAAAAAGCAAACTCGTGATATTTATTCAGAGAACCGATAATCAATGTTATTATAAGTGCATAACTAAAGACGTATTACAATCATCACCATGATTGATCTAGTACATATTCTCTTCACCGCACTACAGGAATTCGTGGTTTTTTCGTCGGCCACAAGGAAACCGATGAAAATATTTGAATAATTTCGTCGGCCTGTCAAAACTGATGAAAATATCGGAATAATTTCGTCGGTTTGCCGTGACTGGCAAAAAAATAATCATAATTTCAATGGCCCGACTAGCCGACGTAATTACATGTGATGACCAGCGGAGACCAATATTCCCATAGGCTAATTTCGTCGGCCTGGGCCGATGAAAATAATTTTAAAAAAGTTTCTATTTTTTCGTCGACCAAGACCGATGAAAATATATTAAATTTTGTTATTAAATTCGTCAGTTTCGGCCGATGAAAATAACCTATACCGTATATACTTAACCATGAAAATAAATATTAAAAAAAAATATTTATTTCCTTCGGCCTGGGCCGATGAAAATAATTTTACAAAAGTTTTTTATTTTTTCGTCGGCGAAGACCGAGGAAAATATATAAAAAAAAATTATTAAATTCGTCGGCTTCAGCCGATGAAAATAACCTAAACCGTATATACTTAACCATGAAAATAAATATTAAAAAAAAATATTTATTTCCTTCGGCCTGGGCCGATGAAAATAATTTTACAAAAGTTTTTTATTTTTTCGTCGGCGAAGACCGAGGAAAATATATAAAAAAAAATTATTAAATTCGTCGGCTTCAGCCGATGAAAATAACCTAAACCGTATATACTTAACCATGAAAATAAATATTAAAAAAAAATATTTATTTCCTTCGGCCTGGGCCGATGAAAATAATTTTACAAAAGTTTTTTATTTTTTCGTCGGCGAAACCAGCGCTGCCCGACCCAGCCCGCCGTGCGACGCTACCGCCCATCCAGCGCTGCCGGCCCTAGCCGCCCATCCAACGCCACCCGTGCAGCCATCGTCGCCGCCCCGCCTAGCTGCATTCGCCTCGCCAAGCCCCATCTTGCTAGCGGCAGCCACCCCACCCAACCGCATCACCGCCACTCCACCAATACTCGAGTCGTCGTACCTCGCCTTCGTGCCATCATCATGCCATCGCAAGTGATTGTTTTTGTATAAATGTAAATTTATAAATGCTATTTGTATGAATGTCGATGTGAGATTTAGTGATTCATGTTTAATAGCTATTTGTATAAATGTTTATTGATTTAGTTAAATGCTATATGTATAAATGTTGATGTCGAATGTAACATGTTGCGATATAAGTGACCTATCCTATACGTCACCCGTTCGGGAGTGACATGGGGCACATTTAATTGTGTTCCGTGTCGGTCCGGAATTGTCCACGTTTTTTGGACAGCCTGTGAATGGACGACCTTAGTCGTGGTTTGTATGACATGTTGTGGGATCTAAACGAAATTTCATCAGTATAATACTGTTGGTTCTCCGATGCACTGCATTTCAACGTGCACTCGGAGAACAGCAGGGTTATGCTGCCGAAATTTTGTTCAGATCCTACGGCATGTCACACAAACTGCGCTAAGGTCGTCCATTCGTGGGTGGGTTTAGGACCTATCCTAGCCTAGAACCTTGTTAGGATTTGAAACCCATATAAAAATAATTAATGCATTTAATTTAGTACCATCAAAGATGGAAGGTGGTCGAAAGTGGATGTACGACGGTTGGAGAAGCAACGAGGCGCCGTCGAAAGAATGGATGATGATGACCCAGGATTTTGTGAATTTTGTTTACGCCTCGAATCCTGGTGGCGGCTTGGCTACCTTGCTCCAAGTGTCGTAACTTATCGCGACATGTCAAGATGACCATGGAGCATCATCTATGCAAGTACGGGTTCATGCCAGATTATCTTATATGTTACGATCATGGAGAGTCAAGGAAAGAGAACACGTCAATTCCAATTGATATTGTAGATGATGAACAGAATTTGATAGGAGATATGATGGATGATTTCATGGAGCAGTTTGAAGATTGCCCAATGCCAGAGGTCGAGAAGTTCTTTAGTCTTCTCGTTCCTCATGCGAGACAGCGCTCGAGCAGCCGTTGAGCCAATATCAAGAGCTAATGAGGCAATTCCAACAATACATGATGGATTATCAGGCATACCAGTGACAACACTTCGAAGTTAGTATTCTTCATTACCTTCAAATCGCTATATGAGCTTTATTACCGTCATAATTGATGAACGACAATTTAACGATTGAAATTTGTACAAGTAACATCACTTGTTAGTTTTGGACTAAAATTGCTCTATTTGTCTTGTTTACCTTCATAATAGATGAAAACCAATTTATATGGCTATGATGTTCACCAAGTTGCTTAGTTGTGTAGTTTTTTACTTTAATGCCTCTTCAAACATTATGATTGTTATCAACCTATAAATGATAGATATATTCTTTGTGTCTCTTCTAAGCGATGTTTCGTGCTCATTTTGGCGCCAACATTGAAATGCCTGAATTTCGGCCCCCGTCTCCTCCTCGTGGCCTTTTTCCCCAGACGCCACAACCGGTAATTTAGTTTCCAGCTACTTCCTAATGCATTAATTTCTATTTGTTAAACTTTTCCATTTTTTAGGTTCACACATTTTTCCCTTATAATATTTTAGGGCTTTTCGACACTACCTCCTGCTGCTCCCGTTCGAGACAATGCCGCTAGTGCTTCGGGGACACCTTCTGTCAGTCAATTTCTGAACTCCGGAGGCAAGGTAGCAGGTAGCGGGCGTGGTTTACACTCTCCTCGAACCTAGAATTTGTGTTTTGGTGCTGTTTGTGAAGTATCATGTGTGTAACTCAAACTTTGAACTATGTATGTGATGATGGACTATGTATGCGATAATGAATTATGTATGCGACAATGGACTATGTTTGTGACATAGATTATGTATGCGATTCTGTATTTGATTCTACTGTGATGACAATGGGATGAATGGTGATGTGGTTTATTTAATTTTTCATGAAATTGGGTTTATTAATTATTGGGATTTTTCTGTTAATAACTGTGAATTTTCTGTAAATAACTGTGATTTTTCGGTTCCTATTTCCTTTTTTTAAAAAAAATTAATATTTTCGTCGGCATCGGCCGACGAAATTACTGGAGCTGTGAAACCCAGCAGGCTATTGCCCTATAATTTCATCCGCCTAGGCTGACGAAATTAACCTTATTTTCATGGGCCTTGGCCGACGAAATTACTTTCGGCGTAATTTCATCGGCTTAGGGCGACGAAATTAGCCATGCCACGTCACCATCCAGCCGTGCCGCCGTTGGTCAACATATTTTCATCGGGCAGCAAAACCGATGAAATTGTATTAATTTCCTCTGCCCGGGCCGACGAAAATACATACGCCACGTCATCATCTGACATGTCCCGCCGTCGGCTAAACATATTTCGTCGGCATGTAGAAACCGACGAAATTACATTAATTTCGTCGGCAACCGACGAAACGGTTTGTAATTTCGTCGCCGATATTTTGTCGGCAAACCGACGAAACTACTGTATTTTCGTCGGTATCGGTATTAATTTCGTCGGTTTTAGGCCGACAAAAATAAGACGTATTCCTGTAGTGCCGGCGTCTCTCTCACATGCAAAATTCATCCATTTTGCTTACTCCGCCATGCACCGACCGCACATGCAACAGCAGAGTTCACTTCTCCTTCGAGGACAACATAATCAACGTGATGGTCATGCACATTCATCATATGAGCGGTGCTTACTTGGGTCATGTTTTGAATGCTATGGCTAAAATAATTAATGAAATTGTAGCTTGAAAAGGGCTTATAGTTATCGATTCAATGATCCCAAGAAGATATGGTGAGTGGGAGTAAATTATCAGAGCATATCGGCAAAACAAAAAATTAGATTTTTTCCCCAAAGTTGATGGGCCTTGGCTTTTTTGCCCAAAGTTAATGTGCCTTTGTATTTTTACCCTGTGTAGACCAGGTGGGGATTGTTTTGCCGACATGGGTTTTTTAAAAAATTGCCACATTCTCCTTCTATCATGTTTAGCGCGTCTCTTCGTTTCTCGGTCTCTTCATGCCGCCCTCTCCGTCGCTAGCGAGGGCCATGGCCACGCCGCCCTTCCCGCCACTGGCGAGGACCATGGTCGTGCCCTCCCCGCCGCTTGCGAGGGTTGTGGCTGTGCCACCCTCCTCTCTGTTGCCGGGTACCGTGGCCACGCCGCCCTCCCCGCCGGCGGCAAAGGAAGATGATGTAGCTTTAGAACCCAAGCTACCGCCCCAACCATTAGCAGCAAGCTCTATAGGATTAGAAACAAAACAATTTTTAGAAAAACCCCTGTGGACAAATCAATCACCACCTAGTCTACACAGGGCAAAAATATTAAGGCACATCACTTTGGGCAAAAAGACAAAGACACATCAACTTTGAGGCAAAAATCCAATTTTCCCGCAAAACAATAATAATCAGACATAACAAATTCATATATCTGTGAAAAATTTAACAAACTCTAACACGAATATTGCACAGGACATATATCATGTAGTTCTTAAAAGAAAGGTGAAAAAATTGAGAAAAAGTTGCCGATTGTTTCTTTTTTTTCCCTTTTATTGCTTACTTTAGCGTCACATCATATCATTTAAATTTTGTTTATAGCCCTTCATCTGTAATACTCCCTCCGTTTCAAAATATAGGGCATATAAAATTTTGACACGGTCTTCAAAGTATAACTTTGACCATTAATTTCTTTCAAAATATGTCTTTATCAACTACAAACTAACATCATATCAAAGTAGTTTTAAATACGGATCTAAATATATTACATGCATATACTAAAACATGTATATTAGTAATATTTTGATGAATGTATGCATCACTAGACTGGAAGTTATAATTTTATTTTTAAAAACAACGCACCACTTATTTCTCGAATAAAAGTTTACAAACCATATAGTAGGTATGTTCGACTATCCATGTTTTTCAACATGTTTTTACATTATTGATTCCATATCTTCAAATCTATGGTATTACCATTAACCAATACATGTGCTGATCAAATCATTACCGCTTGTAATAGTATGGATTAGAAACCTTTTTTAAAAAATGTCACTACAACAATGTGTTTCACAATCAAATCGTACCCAAAAAATGTCACTACAACAATGTGATATTTATTCGGAGAACCGATAATCAATGTTATTGTCAGGGATAAAATTATGGCCCATTGTCGTGGCCCACTCCCTGACGGCCCAGTCGAACAGCCTGCCAGGGCCCAGCTCCCTGGAAGGTTCTATCTGGCCCATATGCGTCTTGCCGAACAGTCTCTTGCCTGGCATGGTGCGTAGTGGCCAAGGAATCATGTTTGAGTCCGTCTCGAACAGGAGTTATGCGCGGCTACGTGAAGACCCGGACGTTGGTTTCCCGGATTGGATTGGAAGTCGTGATCCCCAAGATTAGGAGATTACTCTATCTACCGTAGGTTGTATTTGGCATGTATGAGTTCGTTACGATCTCGTAGTTAGCCCGGCCCAATATTCCTCGGTAGGTCGGTTTGATTCGCACTATATAAACAAGGCCCCTACGGCGTGTTGAGGGGTCAGTCTGAACTAGATCTAGCTTTTAGCATCGGTTAGACACCTGATCATAGCACTTTGCTCCCTGTACACCACAATCTCGCCGAGACTTGTTCGTCTCGTCGAGTGGGGCGGGGAGCTGGGCATTAAGATCTGCTATGCCTCGGTGGCCCACCCAATGAGCAATGGACAGGGTGAGCGCGCCAATGGATTGGTGCTACAAGGGCTCAAAGCCCGAATTTTTGATCGCTTAAAGCCGTACGCTACGCGCTGGGTCAAGGAGTTGCCTTAGGTGCTCTGGGGGCTCAGAACGACCCCGAGTCGAGCAACCGGGCAGACACCCTTTTTCCTAGTTTATGGCTCTGAGACTGTCCTCCCGCCTGAATTGAAGTTCCGGTCCCCACGGGTCGCCGGTTACGACGATAATCAGTCGGATGAAGCAAGATGTGAAGACCTCGACCGGCTCGAGGAAGCCAGGGAAGGAGCATTGATCCAGTCGGCAAAGTACCAACAGGGCCTGCGTCGCAACCATCAGCGCAATGTACGGGGCCGTGCGTTCTCCAAGGGAGATCTGGTCCTCCGAAGGAATCAGAAGCACGAGCATAAGCTCTCCCCGCTCTGGGAAGGCCCCTATGCAATCGCTGAGGTGACCCGCCCAGGGGCTTACCGACTACAACGTGAAGATGGATCTGAAGTGCCCAATACCTGGAACATCGAGCAGCTACGTCGTTTTTACTCTTAATTCTAGCACTCAAGCAGCATTGGGCCAAGGGGCCAAAATGGAGCGTCGCTGCGCCCGTCGGATTCAGGCAGATTCTAGTCACAATCTTGTTTCGATGATTCCTGTTGATCCATAAGGAATATGGACATGGGACTGAATCCATTGGAAAGATCTCGTCAAATTCTTGCCCGTGCATACCAAGAACGTCCAAAAACGAGTTTGTATGAGTCTGGGCTGTCCATTTTAAGTTGACAGCGTGGAGATGGCCGAATTGTACTCGTGGACCATTTGAGTTCTTTCTTGGGCCCGCATTGGAATGACGTGGTGTGTGGGACCAGAGGGTGCCGATGAGGTTAGGAGGAGCCTTTCTTCAGTACGTCATGAGCTTGGGGAGGCGGCCAAGGTGGAGGCCAAACTTCCGGATCATATGACGGCATATCAGAAGGTCGGCGAAGCTGATAGTGTAATTGACCTGGCCAAGGTGGAGGTCGATGGATCCTAGCCGAAGATTACAGGGACTCCCTGAAGTGTCGCCAACTTGTTGTAGATGAAGAGGTCGAAGATGAAACAATGGCTTGAAACCTCGTCGATGACCATGCTGAAGAAAAGCTCGGCCGCAACCAACATGTTGTCGTGGTGTCGGTCAAACCCATGATAGGCATGGTCACATCACAAGGGTGAACCCATGCGCTGCCACGGCGCACTGGATAGGAATTGGTTGTGTCGCTGGAGACAAGGTAACAGTCGTCGCAGCCTCATGTTGCACAAAGAGGTCGGAGGAGGGACACCGTTGCTAGTGCCGGTCGGGGCGGTCGCGCCGAGCTGGGACGCCGCCTGAGGCGGACCGCCTCGCGGCAGCACGCCCAGCCGGGAGGAGGCAGCCATGCACTGGAGCCAGAACGCTGTCAGAGGAGGGGGAGGAGCATCGCGCCACCAGCTGCATCGCCACACACCATGTCGGGGAAGCGGCGTTGCCGTCAGAGAAGAGGCTCGGGGGAAGAGCTCCGTCGTGCCGGCCGCTGAGGAGGATGCGGAGGAGCGCCGCCGCGCCACCGCTGGAGGGGGAAGGGGGTCGCTGGGCATCGAACACCGTATGCGCCGCCGCCTCCTGCACTTCTGTTGCCCCCTCTCACCCTACTCGTGCTGCCCAGGGGCAACCGAGAAGGGGATCTGTACTCTTCTCCTCACTCAAGCTCATCTCCTTCAAATCTCTCAATTTCTTTGCACAATATCTGAGCTCCCACTTCTGATTTGAGGATGAACTTGACGGCGTGTTCTTCACTTAACCAGGGTGAATCACACCCCTATCAGATTTCTATCTTGCTAGCCGATCAGCCCGAGTTCAGTTCGATTCGAGTGTCGAACACGACAAGGAGCGACGCGCAGCGATTACCCAGGTTCGGACCCCCCTGCGGGTAATAGTCCTACTCCTGCCGAGCCTTAGCTCTTTTCGTGTTGTGGTTGTGTGGAAAATGATTACAGAATGTCCAACCCCCCTTCCTCTTCTCTCTCCTCCCTTTTTATACAAGTCTCGAACTGGCGGAGAGAGCCGAGGGGGTAGGCAGTACAGTATGCTGATAAGACGTGAGGGACGGGACAGGAGAGACGAAAACGTGCTGCCACTGTGCCGAGCGGCGCCGCCCGCGCGTACTTCACAAGTGGTCTCTGACTCGTGCGAACACGCCGGTGAGGAAACGAGTGGGACCCAGCTTGCTCCTCCAGACGTGGGCGGCCATCCTGATGATGGCAAACTCTCTCTCTGCCGGTTAATTCTGCAACGCCACAGTGACAGTTGATCAGACCTGCAGAGGTCACTGTGGCGGTAATCATCTCTTCATCTATCTATCCGCGCGTAATGTCGCATTGAATGCGTCTGTCTTCGCAGCAGGGGGAGACTTCGCCCAGAAGACTCCCTTCGGGACGCTCCCTGCCACGCGGACCCCACGCGACAGTGAGGGGCCCCGCAGTGCTCGTCCTGCGCGCGCTGAGGGGCTCGCCCACACGTTGGGGCCTGATCGCCCGCCTGACGCGTGGGGCCCTCGCCCGACTCGCCCACCTGACGGTGGGGCCCTCGCCTGGCGCTCTGAGGGGCTCGCCCACACGCGGGGGCCTGATCGCCCGCCTGACGTGTGGGGCCCTCGCCTGGCGCTCTGAGGGGCTCGCCCACACGCTTGGGCCGGACCGCCCGCCTAACGTGTGGGGCCCTCGCCCGGTCTCCTTTAGGACTCTTCATACCCCGGTACTTATTGTACCGACAGAACTCGAGGGAAAGAAGATTCAATAGCTAACCCCATACCTGGCGCGCCACTATCGGCAATTTTCCGTTGGACAGACAGATTTTCAGGGTTCAGTAGTGGGGTGTGCGCTATCGTACCTGAATCCGCCCTCAAATCCCGAAGAATGGCAAGAACACCCACGATATACCTAGGTTTGGGCCCCCATGGTGGGTAATAGCCCTACTCCTGCTTGAGCTCTTGCTCTATGTGTGTATTGGATATGAATGAGTTTGGGGGAGGAGCAGTCCCCATCCCTTGGTGGCTTGGTCCCCTTATATCATGTGGGGATGGGCCCAAGCCGCCGAGGAGAGAGAGAAGGGGACGAGCAAAATCTTACATTAGCCGTCCTGATACACATATATCACATGATGCGCTGTTGCAGCTGCCTGCTACACACGTCTTGTCGCCTTGCCTCGAGTCCCACTCCCGTCCCGTCCGTTCTGACACGGCGTCAGGGAGAGGATGATGATGCCAGCGGGCGTGTCCCGTTCCTTGTCACGTCTAATCTGTGGCAAGTGGGGCCCGAAGACTCGCTAGCCTTGTCAGTTGCTCACATGATCGTCGATATGGCACGGGGCCTGATCGCCCGCCTGCTCGCTGAACGACCACGTGTCCTGGTCAACGCAGTGCTCGCCCGGCGCCGCGCGCCATAGTCGGCACGGTGCTTGCTCGATGCCGCGGGTCCTGGTTGGCGTGGTGCTCGCCTAGCGCCATGTGTCCTGGTTGGTCTCTCGGCGTAGGGGCTTGGCCGCCGCCCATCCGCCAAGAACGCTATGCCTCTGGGTTCGATTCCGAGCGATGGGGTGTGCGTGCCCGCCAGTCTACTCGGAACCGAACCCGGTCTTGTCGGTCCTCCTGTTGACTCGGTCTTCTACCCCCCTCTGAATGAGGTGGAAAGGGCACCCTGGTATCTTGTGTACCGACACCATGGAACCCCCTAGACATAGCATCTCTGGGTCGGTGATGCGTAGTCATGCACGCCGCCAGCAAGCAAAGCACCATCACGAGCAGCATGCTCAATCCAAGCACAGCGAGCCTCGCCACGATACGTGGATGGGAGCCTCCGTATCACCTTAGCAATTGAGGGATGGGGTGCTCACAACTAAGAAGGTGGGAGCTTGTGGCATCACCAAGCTGGAGGATCTCAATATCCACATGACCAAGGTCCTGCTATAGGATGGGAACGGCCATCATCGGCTCGTTACCCATCCTGTTTTGAGCCTTTTGCACGAGACCTCCACACTATAGGGGAAATAGTAGATACACTAATTGATGACATGGGCAACATTCATCGAACGATTGGCCATCACACTAGGCAACACGAGAAGATGGCCAAAAATACCTTCGAGCTAACACCGACGCAACGACAGCTGGGGCCAATGCTTTGACGGCTTGGTTCCAGCACATGGTTTGACACTCGGATCAATAAGGTACGCCTTGTCCTATCTCCCATTTACTTCAATATTGCCATTGTTGTTGTTGCTGCTTGAGCATTGCCAGATTATCCAACCTGCCTTGCATGTTGCTCTGCCTTACCCTGCCTTTCCTATTTCCCTGCTTTACCTATTGCCCTGCCATTAAAATAGAGTTTGTTTAGTTGCATTTGTCATTTGCATGTAAAAAAATAAAATTGTAAAAATTTTCCAAAAAACTAAAAAGACCAAAAATATTTCCCTTTGAAAGGCAAAGGATCTTGTGTACTCACCGCTACACATGTACTCATGTACTCCTGCAATGGTGGCCCTTGGATTACGATCTAACGGCGCGCAGCAAGAAGTACATGATTTTCAAAATAAATGCACGCCTCCCCAAATTTATTTACAGATAGCTCCCTGCCCCTACCTCCTGCCTCTTCAATCCCC
Source organism: Raddia distichophylla (assembly GCA_005191435.1). NCBI lineage: Eukaryota > Viridiplantae > Streptophyta > Magnoliopsida > Poales > Poaceae > Raddia > Raddia distichophylla. The sequence goes on along the minus strand of SPJY01025203.1, from coordinate 445,795 downwards.
ACGGAGATGATTTGCCTTGAATAAAATTGTGAATATTGATTTTTACCTAGGGAGATGATGAAAAATTGTTCTATCTTATTCCATAAACACTAGGTTTACAATTTAGTACTCTTATTTAGTTGAACATTTATTGGTATATGTTGTAATTCTGCCTAGTCTTTTATCTAGTAGGTGTGGACATTTTTGCTCCAAGTCTAAGTTGTTTTGAGATATGATATGACTATGATTAGAGCTTAGTTGCTGATACTTCTAGGAAGGAAAAGTCTCAGAAAAATTTTATATTTTGTGATACGTTTCTCACTGGGTTTTTCTTCCTACCAAAGCCAAAAGTACTAAAAAAGATTAAATCCTACATTTTAGCCACTTACATATTTGTTGAGTTTTGTCAAAACTTGTGACCTTAAGGAGTTTTGTCAAAACTTGTGACCTTAAGGAGTAGTGGCAATGCTAGATTCCTATGGGACCCAGTTATACTTAACTGAATCCCCTACGTTAACAGTACGTGACCCAAGGATCAATGCACGTACCCGCAGTGAAACAGACATAAAGCATCAAACTAGCATTGGTTTAACTAAATAAAGATACATCAGAGTTCAACAGACAGAAGAAAAGGGTTACATTAGTTAAGAAAGTTGACATCTGACTAATGCCCTAAATACATAACAAACTGCAGTGACCCATCCAGCCATAGGCACTTGCTGATGGGGAAATAGACTAGTAGTCTGAAGTATCACCCTGAAAAGCTGCAACATCGTCTTGCTCGGTACCAACGTCCAAACCTGCTTACGATAGGAACAACCCCGCATAAAACGCGAGGTTAGCACGTTACTGCTAGCAAGCCTCCTAGGAAGGGCTAGGTTAGGGCTCAACCTAAGAGGGATAATATGGTTCATTTGCAGAAAGCATTTGACTTAACAGTTAAAGGCAGTTTACGAAACACAATAATAATAGCATAAATTTCTAATGAATAATCTGAATAATGAATAACTTGCACTCATAAGGCCAGAGTGAATAAACAGGTCATAGATAAGTCCACTATGACAAAAGTAACCGGTCATAGATAAGTCCACTATGACAAAATTCTCATAACTCTGGTAGCCAGATCTCATGTAGCCAAACTTAACACAACTCAACTCAACACCAACCATGTCAAGTTATTTAAGGTGAAGCTACGTTGTAATGAACCACCAAGTCTTGTCAACTTTGTCTCTACAAACTCATAAAAATGTAATTTACATTTTAAAAAATTTTATTTATATACTAGCAAATATGTCCGTACGTCGCAATGGGAGAAATAACGCACGTCCATAGCCCCCATAAGCTCAGATACAAGTCAAATAGTTATATTTCATAATTGCTAGATTTGCCATTGATTTAAGTCAAAACAAAAGGAAAAAAATCAAACAAAGCAGCACTGATCAAATGCCGAGTATGTTTTAGATTGTGTTACGGCAATCTTCATATATTGCATTTTTCCCTTGTAGTACCATATGTCATACCCTTAAAGAGCATGGATTCAATAATTAGCATGTACTTGTCAAGCAAGAAATACAGCTTATCTCTACTGCTGTACTGCATCGATCCATTGTGTACCAACAATAACAATATTTTGTATTTTGTGTGTGGGTATTGAATGCTACAGAAATGGCAAATCAACATGTGCAGAGCTAAGACATTGTGTAGGTACCACTTCCTAATCACAGACTTCCATTCTGGATTAATGATTGCCCTATCAGTGTTGGCAAGGCGATAGACAATTACAATCTCATCTCTTTCACTAGCCATCAGCATAATATCAGAAACTCAATTCCTCTTGTTCATACAGGTAAAATTTAGCAGATCATATGCACATCCCATTACCCTGTGACATAGGATTACCACAATTAGTTGTATTGTAAGGCAAGTCATACAGCTAGTTAACTATTAACAACTATCATTTGCTGCAATATCAAACATAAAATAGTTTAACTAATTGTTAGCTTCATAAAACAAGAATATACACATAGTTTGTGGAAAGTGGAAACCATGTTACTACCGCATTAAATACAAATACAGAGCATGTTGTGTTTATATATAGTACCTCAGCAAAAAGTTCTTTAAGGACTCTATTTATCTGCTTGCCTTTTGCTACCATTGCTAATGCCATGCAGACAAGTTCATTGGACAGAACATAGTCACTGATTTTGGAGACACACAAATTTCTGGTTCTGGAATCCCAGTATTTCACTAATGATTATTGATTTGCCTCATGCATGTTGCATTCCCAAAACTAGGAGTTGTGACAGTAACAGGCAGGAGATTTTAGTTCCTTTCATAGAAGTTGTTTGGACACTAGAAAAAAGCCGACATCAGTAATGAAAAGGTATTTATGTGTACACTGTCAGCTATAATATCATGCTGCTTGTTATTCACCTGAAATGTCGTGAATTAGAAGGAAAGTAGCTAAGGACCGTGAATCACCCCTGCTGACTCATCTGCAAGAATTAAAATATGTGGTTTCAATGTTAGCATTAGGTGTATTTCACAACATGTATAAACTGACTATTGGAGTGGGAGAAATATAAATGTACATGACAAAGATGCCGATGGCAAAATTTCAGTTCTGCGAAAACAAATGAAGAAAGAGACTCGATTTTTTTCAATGCACTTGTTCATTTTGTCTTTTCTTTTAGGCTTTGAGTTATTACTGCCTTCATTTTTATGTATCTTATGTTCATTGGTTTCATGTGAGCGGCATTAAAGTAGGGATGGCAAAAATACCCATGGGTCTGGGTACCCGCGGGTACCCGACCCGATGGGTCCGGGTCCGGGTCCAGCTTTGGACCCATGGGTATTTTGCTCCGGGTCCGGGTCCGGGTCTAGTTTTGGACCCATGGGTACCCAGACACGGACCCGAATTAGAGAGGCTGACAGGTAGGGCCACAATATCATGCACTCTCGGTCTCTCACTGACTCACTCTCGGTCTCTCCCCAACTCACCTCCCAGACAAGTAGGGCCACAATCCAACCCACGCCGCTCCTCTTCCCCCCCAATCCCCATCTGGCCATCTCACCGCCCAGGCGACGCGGCCTCCCTACCCACGGCGGCGCGGCCTCCCTCCCCAGCGGCGCGGCGCGGCCTCCTCCTCCCCGACGGCAGCGCGGCGCGGCCTCCTCCCCCACGGCGGCGCAGGCGCGCGGCCTCCTCCCCCGACGGCGGCGCGGCGGTGCGGCACTGCGGCCTCCTCCCCCATGGCGGCGCGGCGGGTGGCGCAGGGCCTCGGCCCGGCGGTGCGGCCTCCTCCCCCACGGTCCGACGGCGGCGCGGTGGTGCGGCCTCCTCCCCCATGGCAGTGAGGCGGGTGGCGCAGGGCCTCGGCGCGGCGGTGCGGCCTCCTCCCCCACGGTCCCTCCCCTCTCTGTTGATTGCGCTGAGAGTAGACCCGATGGGTACCCATTCGGGTCCGGGTCTGGGTCCGGGTTTAGACCCATGAATGACTTCGGGTCCGGGTCCGGGTCTATATATCGGGTCTCGGGTCCGGGTCCACGGAAGCTAGACCCGGAGGTACCCGACCCGATTGCCATCCCTACATTAAAGGGATTATCGCATGCAGCCATATAAACTTGAAGAAATGCAGCCACTTGGACAACTTTTTTCTAGACTTAAAATTTATCAATAGTGTTATGCTACAAAATTAACATTATACGGTCAGAATGTTTGCAGAAATAACACGTGCTTCCATTAATCATTGCAGTTGGGAGAAATTGGATATAATCTCTTCCATAAATGCATAAGAATAGCCAAAATATTTTCCATAAATTTAAAACCGCAAGAGTTTCTGAAGCTTCATAGGAAGTAATATTTGCATATTAATAGTACTATCCTATAGATACAAATTCACTTCTAAAAATCATAAAATTTGACCTAATTATTTTAAAAAACAATGATGTCTATTAATAGAACACAAGCAATCAAGTGGCATCGCAATAGACCTGCTGTTGAAGTTGGTTGTTTTGTTCCTCAAGTCTCCTAATTGTTCTTTAGATGGGCAGTTTCGTTCCTCAGGTCTCCTAATCTGTCGGGGATTGAGTCTCCTACCCGGTGCCCGATATCTTATCTTCTATTTTGCAGGTACCCTCGGTTACCTCCTGCCCAACAATGTGTTGGCGTACAGGCTACCGCTACCTGACGCCTTGCCGGCCATGACAACTACTTCATCTTTAAGGAAGCGTGGATCAGGCCCGGCCCAAGACGTGATGGGGCGATTAGGGTTTCTAGCGACGGAGCTAGGGTTCCCTAGCGGCGCAGTGTCCTCCACTGACTTAGGGATAGTTTCCTTCTTATCCACTTGTACCTTGCCTATATAAACCCTCCTACGCGTGGTATTAGGCAAGTAGCATTGGCATGTTTTCTCCCGCTACACCTTTGTACCCGGCGTGCTAAGGTTGAGCTTTGTCTTGCCCATAGTTCCTCCTTCTTCACCCCTAGATCCGATCTAGGACCTTTGTACTCTTTCTCATTATCAACGAAGTGCAGGAAGTTGGGTTATTACCTCGGCAGTGAGGCGCCCGAACCAAGATAAAAATCCCCATGTCCCTGTACTTGTGATCCCTTGATTGGTCGCATCTGGAACGCAACGCAACCGGGTATAAGGGGCCATCTTGTCCCTCATCAAGAAGTAAGCTCGGCTCGTGGAACCCGGTTTCCCAATTGTCAACAGCTGGCACCATCAGTAGGGACGGGGTAGATCCCTAATCGGTTGCAATCCTCCTGATGTCAATCAGCTCTAGTGATAGCAGGGATATGTGTTGCTTTGATGACGGCAAAGACAACGATGAGTACTACGCTAGTGGAGATGAAGTCGTGATCCCGAAGTACTCGAGGAATACCGAGATGTCTTCATCTCCTGGTGCCCTCCGGCGTGGCGCAACCCATCAGGTGGGTTGGCCCCTGGCAGATCCGTCCTCTAGCAAGCTGCCAGAGGATCAGACCCCTGCTCTCAATGGGCAAGAAATTACCCCCATGCTAACTAGGGACGATGACGACATGGATCTCTATGATGGGTTGGATCTATCCGGCTTGTATGAGATCTCTTCCGCCAGATCCGACTCTGTCACGGACATGACGATGACTCCCTCTGAACCTGGACAAGTCCGGGATGTCCCCATGGCTACCGGGGATGGTGATAACGGGGGGAACGAGAACAGGATCCGGAACAGATCACAGACTCCCTTCAGCGGGAAGAGGCCTATCATCAGTGGCGTGAGACCGAACTAGCCGCTTATGGGCGAAGAGCCGGCCGCTTCTGCCAGCAGGCAGAGGGTAAAGCGTGCCACACCAGAATGTCAACCAGCGTGCACTCCTCCTGCACAAACCAGTTCGATCGTGACCAAGGAGATGGTCGTGGAGAGCCGAAAATGCATCCGAGCGTTGGCTGCTATCTTACGCTAGCCCAGCAATGATCCGGTCGCCTGTCTGCTAGATGAACTCGACAGCGCTTTGGGTAACTGGGAGGGAGCAAGTTCCTGGGTATTGAGCAGCCACAGGGGGAATCATGGCCACAGCAGGCGCGCCAACCCTTCCGCTGTCAGTGACGATCGACGAGGTAACCCTGTGAACGTCCCGGCTGGTAACGCTGACAATCGGCCTTCCCAAAACGACAACAACCAAATTGTTCAGGTAGATTTGAACCGGGACCAGCGTGGTGGCCTTTCTCGAAGGGAGTACCGCGAAGCCGCTGCCCGGTATAACGCTGCACCTCCTCAGGAGCAACAATCCAACAACCGGGCTGGAGTCTTTCAGAGGCTTGGCCCGCTGCCTGCTCAGCAAAAAGTGCGACGGGGCCTGTCGCCTAGCACTGGCTATGTGCCCGGTAGGTCAACTGGGTGCAAGGCCTTTACCCTAGGGATCCGCGCGGTGGACTAGCCCTCTAGGTTCAAGACTAGCACAATTGACATGTTCAACTGGACGCAGAACCCGGAGGAGTTCGTTTCTGTCTACGGTCTGGCCATCGAAGCCACCGGCGGCAATGACGCTGTCAAGGCAAACTACTTTCCCACAGTCCTAGAAGGGGCCGCTCGAACCTTGTTCTTCAACCTAAGCGAGGGGACCATAGATTCCTGGGACTCACTCTGCAATGCCCTGGTGAGAAACTTCCACGGCTGCAGTACATGGCTAGGAAGGCCGGAGGACTTGGAGGCAATCAAGCAGAAAGATGGGGGTCCCGGTGCTTCTTCATCACCAAATTCTTTCGGGTACGAACTACCATCCCCAACATGTCCGACGAGGCTATTCGTGATGCGTTCAAGCAGGGGTGAGGGATGTGCACTTCATCGCTCAAACTCTTCGAGGAAGTCGACACCAACGAACTCCTCCGGCAGGCACATCTCTATGCGAATGCTGACGAGTCCAAATGGCGCAACGGCCTCATAGGACCAAGCTTGTCTGTCGGGCAGCCTGATCATGTGCCCAAGGAAAAGAAGAAGAAACCGTCCAAAGATAAGAAGAAGAAAAATAAGGAGGAGGACCATCCTCCCAGCACTATAGCTGCAATAGATCGGAACCAACCTCCCTAGAACGACGGGAGGACAGGCCGGCAAACAGAAGTCGTCAGGCGATCGGTGGAACGATGATGAACGAGACTACGATCCAAGTAAGTTCTGTCGTTTCCATCAAGCAAACGGGCACGACCTGAACAACTGTCAAATTTGGCAGGGATGTCTGAAGGTCTACATAGATGGCAAGGGACCGATGCAAGCGCCGCCCGACGAGGGCAACAATGGCAAAGGGGTTGGATGGGATGACAGCAGCCCGGAAGACTTCCAGGAGCCTGCCCGCCACGTCAACTTCATCGTGGGTGGCTCCTCAGTATATGCTCCATGACGGGAGCTAAAGGAGGCGTCCCGAGAGATCTTCAAGATTGAAAAGGGCATACTCGAGCCAAGCGAGCCCAAGTGGATCAATTGTGAACTGACGTTCTCCTAAGACGACTGTCCCCCGGGAATGGTCAAGGCCCAAAAGCTGCCCCTCGTAGTGGCGCCCACGATCAGCAACTCCACCGTTTCCCGAGTGCTCATCGAGGGGGGAAGCTCACTGGACATCAAATCTGCAATGGCCTTAGACGAGATGCAGGTTCACCGTTCCAAGATGAAGAACATCTTTGTGCCCTTCTCGGGCATCATTCCCAAGCAAATGGTTAGCCCTCTCAGGCAGATCGTTCCCCCGATAACCTTTGGAGAGCCCAAGAACTTCCGCACGGAGATGGTCAGTTTTGATTTTGTCGAAGTACCCATGGCCTACAATGCCATCCCGAGCCGACCTTCCATCACCAAGTTCATGGCCGTGGTCCACCATGGCTACCAGTGCCTCAAGCTTCTCGGACCAAAGCGACAAATCTCGGTTAAGGGGAACTGCAAATTCTTCATTGATTGCAACGAACGCGCTCTCGACCTGGGCGGGCAACTGCCACAGCACTACCCGGATGGTGTCGAACCGCGCCCATCTAGCCGTCCAAAGACTGCCCTGCAGCAAGGCGAGGAGACCAAGGAGGTTCCTCTTAACGAGGACGCCCCCGACAAGACAATTTGTTGGGGGACCACCTTGGACCCCCAAATAGGAACTCGCGTTCATTACCTTCCTCTGGCAAACGCAGATGTCTTCACCTGGGAACTGTCCAACATGCCCGGTGTCCCAAGGGAGGTGATTGAGGACCAACTAGCAATCCTGCCCAAGAAACACCCTGTCAGATAGAAGCTTCAGGAGTTCAACGACATCAAGCTGGGGATCATGAAGGAGCATTTGGAGAAACTCCTCAAAGCCAGATTTTGAAGGAATTGTATGCCCAATTGACAATCATAGGCCACATCAGATGTGAGCTCAATGATATGTGGGACCACATATGACGTGGGCTACATGGACCATGTGAGACATGGGCCATGGATCGGGTTAGGACCTCTAGTGTAGAGGGCCCACGGTGGGACTATATAAAGGAGACGGTGGAGAGGCTTGAGTAGGCCCTGAGGAAATTAGGTTTTTCCTCTCCACCAAACCCTAGCCGTCACCTCTCTCCCTCACCTACGCCCGGCGCTAACACGCCGCCGTGGGTGGATTTCGATCACCGGATGTGTGTATTCCTGTAGAGGCGCAACACTTGGGGCGCTGGCTTGATCAACCGCAAGACGAACCGGAGAAGACGACGCGATCTGATCGCGTCTAGAATCTGGTCGCGTCATTGTTTCACGAATTCCTGTTGATCCAGAAGAATTTCGTGATGCGGCTGGATGCGTTGGAAAGCTCTCGTCGAGGGCTTGTCCGTAGTGTCCAAGATCGTCCAAAACGGACTTCGGATGAGACCAGGGCGTCCGTTTGAAGACAGGCTGCGCGGGGAGATCGAGAATCTCAGCGAGCTCGTAGACCTCGCCGACGGCGGCTGTGCCATGGGGATCGACAACGGCGCACCTTGTGGATGGCTGCTGACCAGCGAGGAGGAGGCGATGGGATCGCCGTGAACGACTACTTCCGTACAAATACGCGCAGATCGATTGAACCTGCTTCATCGACTCATCTTCCGCTGCACTGCGCGTCGTAAGGTAACTCGATATGTGGTCAATTACTTACAGGGGGTCCTGGATCTCGGCGGTAGAATTTTGATTATGTGCTAGCGTAGCATCCGCGTTTCCCTTTAGTGGTATCAGAGCCTTCCTGTTTAGTTCCTGATCTAGATCGGTTTTGTCGCATATATGATATGCGGGGTACTAGATGTGATCTACTACCGTTCTCGTCTGGTTTATTGGTTCTGTTGGACAGAATCCAATTAGATTATTGATCATTATTAATCTGTAATTTGGTTGATGTGATCTACCTGTTTATTGCAAATTGAATCGATTTTGTGTTAGGCAAGCCGCACGTGTAATTGATAAAGATCGATAGCTCGTCTTGCTTTCATGCTGGGTACTGGGAGTGCGTGTGTGCATGCTTGTTGCAGCATACATACACCGTTTACATGCATGTCTGAGCACTGGATTGCATCTGTTGATATGATCAACAAAGCTTGCGGCTGGTGAAATCGACCATAGGTGCATGCTGATGAGCTCATGGTTGTGCACGGTTGATGGTCGCGGGATCAATGAAGGCTTGTGCGTAGTGTACGTGCTTGATTTGATATACAACTGTATGCATACGTTTGTGTTTGGCATGTGTGTGTGACCAAGTTGACTAGCTAATTGGATTAGTCTAGTCGGTGGCTTGATTAATATGATTAATCTTGTTTGTCGGTCTGTATGTGCACATTGATGATGCACTTCCGTGGTAGCTGTGCTTGTGGTCTGAGAGCTGAGGCTAATATGATTAGCCAATATAATTTGATTAATTAATATGATTAATTGGCAAATTGCTCTGGCCACGATGTAAATTGATTTTGGATCTTCGTCTTGCGCAAATGTTGCTAAACGTTGATCACCGGGAAGGGTTCTTGGGGCAGCATAACTGGGATTTGATCCCAAGCCGTCGAGCTATTACTGATTGGATCGATATCTTTTTGCTCTTGGTGTGCTGTCCAGTAGCCCGACCGTTAGCAGATGTGCATGTTTGTGCTTGACATATCGGTAACGAGCAAATTGTTACTCGGGTGACTTGATATTGTTCAGCATTACTCAAAATTACTCGGCGCAACCTGGAATGCTTGGTAACGAGGAATTTGTTGCTCGGGTTCCTTGCTGCTGTTCGGTAGTGTGCCGGTAATAGTCGACGCTGCTCGGCGCTAGTCGGACTAATCGGTGATGAGCAAATTGTTGTTTCGGTCACTCGGTGTTGTTCGATGGTGCCTAGTATTGCTAGATGCTACTCGGCTTTGCTCCGTAGAGGTCGAATTGGTCGCGGGCTGCTCGGAACTGCTCGGCGCCACTCGGTTCTGCTCGCATGAGCTCGAGTTGGTCGAAAAGCCCCACTGCACGCTGGGATATGGATCCTGAGCAGCGGTATAGCCACGATGTCAATGGTCCATAGAGTTGGAGGACGGCTCGGCACCAGCTGCCTCGAGCACTGGTTGTCTGGTGAGCTTCTCCTACTGCCATGGTGCCTCGGTGGCTGGTTTAGGCCGTAGGGCTAACTTGTAGTCCGGCATTGGATTAATATGATTAATTCAATCAAAGCATTATGGGTAAGATTGTGTATAGGATTCACAGTTCGAACCCTGCCGACTAATCTGTTGGTAGGCTGACTTGCTCGTAATAACTTCGTATAGCATACATTATACGAAGTTATACGATACATTTCGTCACGATCAACACCAGTTTTCGTCGTTTTTTCACAGTCGCATCGTATAACTTCGTATAATGTATGCTATACGAAGTTATTACGCCGGGCGGCCAGCATTTCACGGGAGGTATAGCGAGAGTGGGTGCCCAGGAGCCGAACCCTTCTGTTGAGGTGATGTGCCCAACGGGCCTAGTAAGCTGGAGTTTGGTGTTGCCAAATCTAGGCGTTACTTCAACACAAAAACTTAAGATTTCTTGAGTTCTTTACAATCTCTTTTCAGATTACAGGAGCAATCGCTGAAACCAGTCGGCCGGACATCTGATTCGATCGTAAAGCACTCGGGGGCTACTGTAGACTGTGTGGGCCCCGGGTATCCACACGGTGGGCCAAAAGGGAACAGATGGGGGACGACCCAAGTCAGCCGACTAGGGATAAAGACCACTCGGATAGGTGCGCCTTGAGATCCAAGGAAGCTTCCGGGGATATGATCAAGCTCCATGTAATTAGGAGATCATCTAACAGCATAACAGAATTAGGTACCAGTGGTGACCCCCCAGTTAGTCACCTGTCGACACCGAGGTGGACACGTTCCTTCGTGGGCTGGACACTGCGGAGGTTGTAGTTTATGACCACGTCAATGCCGGTTAGTCCCCTTGCTTTCAAATCCCCAATGAGGGGAAGCAATTCTTTAACTTGGCTATCTTCGCTCTCGGTGAGAGGGGAGCACCAAGAAAGGCGGATTATAGAGCAATTTCTCGTGAATGATGCAAGGACTGGCGGGAGGTTGGCGCAATAAAACCATTCGGCATGCCAGCACTTGTTTGAGGTCTTCATAGAAAGATCAAGGTAAAACTTGTTGGCTGATTCCCGTAGCTGGAAGCCAGCACCTCCAACGGCTGTTTTGCTGGGGAAAGGTTTGAGAAGAAAAGGAGACCGAAAGAGATCGAAGTGGGGTGATGTCCCAAGATACGTCTCTTAGATATGAACAAAGACGACGATTTGAAAGATTGAATTGGGATTGAGGTAAGTCAGTTCAATTCCATAGAAATGCAGAAGACCCCTTAAAATTGAGGAGCACGGAAGGCCAAGGCCGCGAAGGAAGAAGTACTAAAAACCTACCACCTCGTCAGAACGAGAGGTAGAAGAGGACTCACCGGCGGCAGCGCAACATGAGATTAGTTCCTCCAAGGGAAGAACGCCAGCGGACACGAGCTTCTGTAGCCGCCGGTCGGTGGTAATGGACTTCACCTACTCCTTTCAATTCTTGATCGATCTCGCGGTGGCAGGACATGGTGGAGCCATCAGCAGATTGAGATTGGTGGCGGTGGAATGTCCGATGGAAGAAAACCTTAGCGGTGGAGTTCGCTGGGGTGAATGAAACTGCAAGTGCTAACAATGGGCGGGGTAGAGCGGTTCACTCCCTTGCCCTCAAATTTAATGGGCCACGGAACGTATTATGGGCTGGGCCTTGTTCGGAGCTGAAGTATGGCCACTTTGGGAGATGCGGAGTCGAATCACTCGGATATGCTGACTGCTATTCACGAAAAAGAGCTGCAGAGTGCAGAGTGTTAGATTGAGGTCTGGATTGGCCTATTCATTTAGATGGACACAAACCAGTCAGGATTCAACAGATATGACAGTCAGAACAGTTCATATAACAAAAAGATCTTTTCATTACTAAGCCACTCTTAGGCTGATTACAGAAAGCCTTGCAGCGCAGCACAATGAGATAGGATTCGTTGCAGGCTTGCAAAGGATCAAAACATAAATAAGAACGAAAGATTATCCTAAAATCATCCTTCTATGAGGATGGCGGCAACCAGCACGTCCTTCAGTTGGATGCGCACGGTGCATAGTTGCAGGAATCCACGAACCAGAAGGCGAATGGCCTCCTAGGCGTGGAGTTCCACGCTGGCTTCTCACCATTGCCTCAAAAGGTATTCCATGGCGGCATAAGCGGTAGCAGCGACGGCTTGTTCGGTGGCGCCGATGGCCCAGCCATTGAGTTCTTCGGCTTGGTTTTGTGTTGCAGAAGTAGGTGGAGGATGAGCACTTGGAGAAAGAAAAGAACTACTTGGGGGCTGGATGCCTTTCAGTGTACTGCTTCGTATTTTTATACACTGAGAATACGAAGGTACACGCCTCGCGACCTGTTTTGAATAAAGTAAAGCCATCATGATGATGGGTTTGGGTCCAATCTGTTTAAGCAAAGGGCAACCCCCTTAACAGGCTTTCTCGATAACATGTTACAAATAGTGGCAATACATTGTTGAAATCGAGCCTAATTTTTCCGCGACACACTCTCGAAGGCATATCATCGAAAGCGCCACCCATTAAAAATGTCTCATGGCATATCCCATGTTGGGTCATTAGCCAACTTTGCACGTCCAAGGGTGGGTGTTGATGAGGCTTGGATACTGTTTCAGAGGCATACCCCTCATGGGTCGCATGTTGTATACCGTAGCCTGGACACAAAATGCCTCTCGGCCTAACTTTATCCAATCAGTATGCCTTTAAGTGGGCCGCTAGCTGATCCCTACTCTGGATGGGATAGGTACCACTCGGCTGAAAACGTGTCCTATGTTGGACCAAGTGTTGATTTCTGCAAGACAGAATCGGGCGTTTGATGATGTATACATCCAAATATGCAAAACGCAATACACCGCAAGACGGGAATTGTGATTGCATGGCTTAGAGCATGCCTCATGATGGGTTAATTACTGTTTTCACAAGATGAAAATGGGTACCGAGCAGCCGAATCAATGGAACAAACTGAAAGGGATATGTCCTAAATCAATCATAGTGATGATTGTACCAAGTCTTTGTTAATGTACATATGATAACGTTGTTTGTCTGTTCTCTGAATAAATGTCATGACTTTGTCCATTAGGTACGACTTGATTGTGAAACACATTGTTGAGTGAGATTATTCTAAACGAGTCCCTGATCCATATCATTACGAGGAGAGGTTATGATCTGATCAGCATATGTATTGGTTGATGGTAATGTTTCACATACCATAGATATAAAGATATCAAACCGATAGTATGGACGCATGTTGGAGAACATGGGCAGTCGGACAGACCTACTCCGAGACGTTGTGAGTTGTTATCTCTTATAGCAACATCAGCGTATAGTCTCGAGTGATACACCTATATGGTCCTTAGACCTAATATTGTCATGGATGCCCAGCATGTTGACTCGTATGCTTTGGTATCATCAAACGCTACACCGTAATAGGGTAGTTATAAAGGTCACTACTAGGTATGCCACGATACATAGCTAGGGGTGTGATGATGTAGATCGGATTTGTCCCTCCTCGATAACAGGAGAGAGACCTGTAGGTCCCTCGTATGGATGGATCGGGAGCGTATGGTTGTGCTAATATAACTAAGGAGTTAGTCATGGTATGTATTCATTACACTGCCAAGTGAAGTGGTCGATCTATCAAAAAGGGTGGCGTGCATCTCGTCTTGAGCTTCCCTGGTATTGGGTGGCAAAAAAATCGGTATGTGAGTGTATCAAGGTTCAGCCAAATATTAATTTTGTGCATCGAAAGGTCAATACGTACTGCTAGGTGCCACTGTTGATTGGTGGATTGGAAACGGGTTTCCGGATCCACGGCCGGCTTGCACTGAACCTAATGGGTCACACACTTAATGGGTTGGAACGGTTTAACGGGTTTGTACGTGGATATGATCTGCGTAGGAGATAGAACCTAGCGGGCTGAGGCCCACTAGCGTGACTATATAAGGATAGGCATAGGGGTGGCGTTAGAAGATTAGTTGAGCCTTAACCACGCCTAGCTGTCGCGCGCCCCTCCTACTCTCCCGAAACCCTAGCCGCACGGTGCGGTGCTAGCACACCTCGTGTGGCGTTCTTGCTCGGTACGTGTGGATACCGCTAGAGGCGCGGCCGTACACGGACGCGCTAACTCGGCGAGTATCGGCGAGCACTCGGCGAACATCGACGAGCACAGGCAAGCACTCGGTGGTGATCGGGACGTGTACATCCACTTCCTCTGCGCGGGAGAAACTGCTTCCGCTGCATCTAGGATCCTCTACTTGCATGTGCTCTTAGGAATGTCGTGGTAGAAAATTTTGATTTTGCACTCGCGTAGACTACCCGTTTCCCTGCACAAATCATTATGATCAGAGCGGCGTGTCTTACATAATAGGCCGAATGCCAGAACCTCGGTATTGCCGAGTTGAGAGTTTGCTCTCGAATTCTAACTTAAGATCTCTTGAGTTCTGTACAATCTCCTTTTAGATTACAGGAATTAGTCAGCGAGACATCTAACTAGATTGAAAAGCACTCGGGGGCTATTGTGGACAACATGAGCCTTTGGTATTTCCACAGAAGGCCCGTGAGGGGGTAAACGGGGGCGGCCCAAGTCGACTAGTAGTGGATAGGAACCACTCGGGCTACGTTTAACTTGGACGTCAAGGATAGTCCCTAGGATAAAGTTTGATTCCGTTTGATTAGGGGATTTGTGCTTGTAAATACCGATGTGTATACGTGTTGGACACTCTAGAGATTGGATTCGGTACCATAAAGCCGATATGACCATGTAACCTTATCCCCTCGCATTATATAAAGCGAGGGGTAAGGGCCGTAGAGGAATAAGATTGATCATCAAATCACCATCATCATAATCTCAAGAACGCAGCATTAGAGTATTACCTCCACTGTGAGGGCCTGAATCTGGTAACCCCTGTCTTGTATTACCATCAAGTTTGGATCTAGCACACAACCCCGTTTAAATTCATTGCCGACGATAACTCCCAACTAAACACCCGTCGACACTCAGTTCTCTCAGTACTTACTCTAGGATCTAAGTCTAAGTTTTCTCCCAGAGAAACAGAAGTGTCACGGGCCTCTTCCATTAGAGCTTCCACCTGGTCATTGCTGGCTGTGCGGGTGAAGCCTTCCTTGACTGCATTAAGCTCCACTCGAGGATACAAAGACTTCACAATTGCCCGAGCTTGACAGGTACTAGTGATCATTGTCTCCTTCATGTGGGCTTTCAACCTTTCGAGTGGTTCTTTCAGTTGGATGATGATCTGGCTTGAATAGCTCGGCCTTGCATCTTCTGAGTGCAAAAGTTTTCACAAAGGTTCAGACGCCTCTCAAAGCTGTTCATAGGCAATATCCGCATATTTGTTCTTCCCACTAAGGATGTCAAACTGTGCTTGCGTTTTCCTTTTATATTCTGGGGGAAGGACAAAAGTATTACCAGGCAATGAAAATAGAAAAGCAAAGAGAGCTCGAGGGAGGTGCCGTACCTTCCAATTCACGCTGGGCCTTGTCGAACTAGGGCCGACCTTGGAACTCTTCTTTCTCCAATGTCGATTATTGACTCTAGAGCTGGGCGAGCTCGGTCAGTCGGTGATGTAGCACGTCTTCAAATATGCGCTCGGGAACTTCCCGGATGGAATCAGTGACCCCCGAGAATTCAGAACCTGGGTGAACGTGTTCTTTCAGAGGTTGCACTTGGCAACAGGAAAAATTGAGGATAATCCCGACTCCGGCTAGACCCTTTGACTTACGCTTATCAATGAAATCTAAAAGCTCGGCGACATGACCCATTTCATCGACTGAGGGAACCAAGGACCAAGAGGCGGAAACTTTGGGCCTGAGCTCGGAGAAAGAAAGAAGAGATGGATCGGGCTTGGCATAGTAAAACCATTACTGGTGCCAACCCTTGTTAGATGTTTTGGAATGGGATGGAGAAATAAAACTTCTCCAACCCATCTCTGAGCTGGAAGCCGACACCCCCAATTACTTTGGGATCATTTTTATTGGGATACGGCTTGAGAAGAAACAAATGTCGGAAGAGGATGAAATGGCCTCGCAAAGATGCACAAAGGTGGCGATTTGTAAAATAGAGTTGGGATTCAGATTGATCAACTCGATTTTGTAGAAATTTAGAAGACCGCGGAGAAATGCGCAGACGTAAGACCGAAGCCGTCCTGGAAGAAGGATTCGGTGACGACGATTTCCTCAATTCGAGTAGTGGGAGAAGACTCACCCGCGGCTGGGCGCCAGAAAATCAACTCTTGCGTCGGGAGGACTTCGGCATCGACCAATTCCCCTAGGCGTTCCTCTGTAGTTACCGAGATCACCGACTCCTTTGACCGATTGGCTGCAGGAATGTCCTTGGCGGAAGACATCGTCGGAGGAGGATGCACGAGGCCTATGGACTAAGGCAGCTAGGATGGAAAAACTTGGAAAGGGTGCGAGGCCCTGGCTATGGCGGCGGCGCATATCGAGAAATGGGACGATCGGCGGCGGCACGGGAGTAGAAGTACGGTGATTTAGATTCCTTATGGCGAAGAAAGTAATGAGACCTAGAAGATAAGAAGCTGCGAGGCAAAAATAAAGGCCAAACTTTCGGAGTTCGTTTTAGGCCCCGTATTCAAAATTCGTCTGACTAAATTTCTTTATCTGAGCGGGAACAGTTCCAACTTTCGCAGACAGTTTGTCTTGGGTCAGAATTCAAATAGTGTCTTGGTTGGGCCAAGCATTCAGAAAATGGGTGTAATAACCACTCGGGGGCAAGGACCACTCGACTGAGGCATGTGTGGAATGTGTTTTGGATAGAATGCTAGTAAATGTCGAGCCAGTTGGGATTAGAGTCCACTTAGCTATAATCTGCATGCGCCTTGCGACATGTTGCTTGTTGGCCGCTATGGTGTAATGGTGAAGAAACGCACCGATCAGAGTTCAGATTCAAACGGAGGACAATCAAAAACAAAATATCATACGAAAATAAAAGATGATGATTGTCAGAGCAAAGTTTGTTTTCTAGAAAGGCTTTCTTCATTTATATTTTAGCTCTTAAGCTACATTACAAAAGATTTTGCAGCTGGTGGTAACAATGGGCAAGGGCCCGCTTCCTGATTGCAGAAGAAGAAAAAAAGAAAGGAAAAAGAGAAAAGGTCATATCTACCGAAGCATTGGGATCAGGTTCTCAACGAGAAGAACGGCCACCTCCGCCAAGGCAGGAGCCACCTCCAGCAAAGCGTCGACCTTCTCCTGATCGTGGACCTCCGCCATGACCAGGTGGAAGTTGTTCCAGAACACCACCATTTGGACCTCTGCGGCGGCGGCCTCGGCCTCCTCATCATAATCTCCGTCGTCGTCATCCACGTCCATGGGGACGACCTCCTCCTCCTAAGATGAGGGGGTGTGCCGCTGGTGCTGGGGGAGGTGACGGCGGCGCCTCGTTGGCCGGAGAAGCAGCCGTGCAGGATGAAGAAACCATTGCGGGAATTGAAAAGGCTCTCAAGGAAGAAGAGTTGAAGTGATTTGAAGATTGAATGAAGAGCACGGTAAAAGCCTCGGGCTTTTATAGGACAAGGGAGGTGAGCTGTCACAATCAGATTTTGTTTTGATTTTCTCCAGTCGGAACAATTTGAGATCGTATCGAATTTGACATTGATGAGATACTTTGATGACAGGCGCAAGAAATCAACCGAAAGGGCGCAAGACTGGTCAATGCGTAGACAAAGAGATGAAGCCCAAGCCAAGCATGAATATTGACATAACCAAAATAGTACACAATCATGTCCGCATGCATGAATATTGACATAACCAAGCCCAATGCAATTTACTATTATTTTAGCTTCATTAAAGTTCCGAGGAAGTGATGACCCTTCAAGGAAAGCATCCTTAAGGAGGTGTACAAGCATGTCGAAGCTTCTATCCATCCATTTACCAAGAAGCTTGATATGAAATAATATGACAACAAACCTTAGCTTCGAGAAGTTCCTACAGCCTGGATATAGCTCTTGAGTAGAATCATTCACCAACTGGTGAAAATCCTCTATTTCCACATTGGGTTGCTCCTCACTATTTTCTTCAAAATTCATTCAAACGTCATGAAGTAAAGAAGAAATATCATCCACTTCATTTGAACTATCTATGTGTATCTCATTCTGCCCCCTTGTCATTTGAATTATCCATTTGTATCTCATTGTGCCCCTTGTATTTCAAAAAAGAACAATTTGTTTCTCCATGTAAAATCCATGTTTGGTGCCCTCCCATAAAACCATAACATATCAAATACTCCCACACAACACTATTTACTCACCAAGAACAATTCAATCATTTCTTGCATGGACATAATATTTTATCTTCGTTGGCCAAATTACTAAAAGCAAATTCTATAAATATGTTCAAACCATGTTTATACTCATCGGTGTACCTGCATCAAATTAACCAATTATGATTACACCAAATAATTAAGTGTTG
The DNA here is from genome assembly GCA_005191435.1 of Raddia distichophylla. Taxonomy (NCBI): domain Eukaryota; kingdom Viridiplantae; phylum Streptophyta; class Magnoliopsida; order Poales; family Poaceae; genus Raddia; species Raddia distichophylla. Next base: position 427,305 of record SPJY01025203.1, on the reverse strand, counting down.
TTTATAACTAATAGATGTCGCGAATTTATTTTGTACTTAGGTTGTTCCATCTGTGGATAACATAGACCCCGGTACCCACACGGCGGGCCTAAAAGACCACCAGACTAGGGATGGACCAAGTCGGGTGGATAAGAACGTGTACCACTCGGACTCTAGAAAGCTTGACCGGCAAGATAGAAGTCTATCCCAAATTAATAGAGAAGATAAACTTGTAATCCCGGATAACTACATATTTGGTTAGAGGATAGACATAGGAATCCTACCTCGTAATCGACCAGGACTCCTCCTTGTAACCCCAACCCCTGCACTATTTAAAGGGGGTAGGGGGCCATAGTTCGGCATGCCATCTACAGCATCCAATCCAATACCCTCGCCTCATAACACAACTTGAGGTAGAGAACACAACATACGAGAGATCTCCCGATCATCTTGTACACATATACCCATATAATCCCAGAGCACAGGAAGTAGGGTATTACCTCCGAGTTGAGGGTCTGAACCTGTATAAATCCCTATCTTGTGCTACCATCGAGTTTGGATCTTGTGCATCGCCCCATATATAATCATTGCTGATGATAACCTCCGGTTAGCTACCCATCGACAGTTGGCGCGCCAATTAGGGGAAACGTCAAGATCATCTTCATCGAGCTCGATGGCTTCGATCAACGGAGTCGCCGTCGTCTTCGCCCCCGGCCAGGCTTTCCGCTTCGGGGGCCGACTGCATCAGCAACGACTTCGGCGAACCGCACCTCTTAGATTCAGATCACATCCAATCTAGTACGAACTACAACAACACCTCCCGGTCGGGTTGGGTAACGCCACGGCAATCTACTCATGAGTAGTGTCGACTGGTGACTAACTAGGGGGTCACCGCCGGCCGGCAATGAATTTGTATGAGGGGACGCTAATCAAGGCAAATGGTGACAGGGTTAGACAGGTTCAGGCCCTCAACGGAGGAGGTAATACCCTACATCCTGTGTTCTGGGATTATATGGTGGATCAAGATGCGGGATGCAAGATGATGCCGTGCGTTGTAGATGAATCTAATGTCTCCTGCCGATGGCCTCTACCCCCTCCCTTTATATAGTGTAGGGGGATAGAGTTACAGGGTAGCGCATGATACACGGTAACTACTTCTGTTAGGTTGTTACATGTCATGCGTGTGCTAATCTGCTAATTACATGGAGATAGATCATATCCTCAGGAACTTCCTTGGAGCTCAAGGCGCGCGTAACCCGAGTGGTTTCCATCCTCAACCGGCCGACTTGGATTGCCCCTTATCTGCTCCCTTATGGGCCTTCTAGAGGATACCCGGGGCCCATATAGTCCACAGTAGCCCCCGAGTGCTTTACGATCGAGTCAGATGTCCGGCTGACTGGTTTCGCCTATATCTCCTGTAATCTGAAAAGAGATTGTAAAGAACTCAAGAAATCTTAAGTTTTTGTGTTGAAGCAGCGCCTAGATTGGTAGTACCAAACTCCAGCCTGCTCGGCCCGTAGGGCACATCACCTCAACAAAAGGATTCGGCTCCTGGGCATCTACTTTTGCAATACAAGAGTAGCTATTGGCCCATCATGGGGCATGCCTTAAGCCACGCCATCACAACTCTGTCTTGCAGTGTGTCGTAATCTTAGCGTTGCAAGATGTATATCAGCGTCAGACGTCCGGCCTTAACTTGTAAGGACCAGCACTCGGCCTAGCATAGGGCACGCCTTTCAGCCGGGTGGTACCTGTCCCAACCAGAAAAGGGATCAGCATTGGCCCCTCGAGGCGTACCGATTGGATGTAATTTTGCCGAGAGGTATTCGTACCCGGGTAGCGGTGTACGACTAGCGACCTTGTAAAGGCATACCTCAAGAAATTGAACCCAAATTTCACCAACACCCAACCTCGAGCATGCGAAGTTGGCTAGTGACCCAGCATGGGGTATGCCGTGAAATACTTTTAATTTTGGCGCTTCTAGTCATATGCCCTCCAGGGTGTACCGAGGCCGAATTAGGCTCGATTTTAACACATTGCCACCGTCGCCCTTTGCAGTTTCAGCCCAAGCCCAATTAGGGTGAAGGCGAAGCGTTTTCGCGCCCTTTTCCCACACAGTCGGAGGGACACGCGTTTCCGTCGGAAACCGTATTCGCATCCACTTCCGTCCCGTCGCCATGATGGTTTTACTGTGTCTGAAACGGTTTACAAGGCGTGCCCTTTGAACTTCCTCTGTGCATAAAAGGAATCCCAGGGACTGAGTACTACTTCACCCCCAGCTTTCGAGTTTTCATCTCCTCTCTTCCCTCCACCACCGTTCAGTCGGAAGTTCGAAGGAGAATCATGGATCCGTGGGAGGCTGCCGTCGCTGGGTTCCGCGCTCGTGCCGCCGCAGCCCGTGCCGTTAAGGTTTCCCGCTGGCAGCAGTGGCGGGAAGAGTACGCGGAAGAGACCGCTCAGAGAGCTGTCAAGGTTTTGGTCAGCGGCCATCCACGACTTTACGCGGTGCGCACTCCATTGAAGGACGCCCTTGTCATCTCCATCCTCAGCGTGAAATGGACGTCGGACGAGTAATTTATCTTTTATTGGTGTCCCCGTGAGCCAGCGATGAGTCCTAGCTCGATGTGCTGTGCCGCGGAAAATGTAATCTGGCCTAAGAGCCTTTTTAATGAAGAACTTTTGGGCATCAATGTGTCTTTCTCTTCATCTTGAATCTGCAAAATTGCTTCTCCTTGATTTGATCTCGAATCCGCAACATCGCTTCGTCCAAGTAGTTAGGGCTGCCCGCTCCTAGACTGACAGTCAGCGATTAATGCAGACCTCTCGGGAGGGACCACTCAGCCAGCCGAGTGATTTGGTCAAACCTTCCTCGAAAAAAGGCCCGCATCAGCGCTCGACTAAAGCCCAGCCCAGAATGCACAGTACTGCCCGTTGCTATAAGTTAGGAACAAGAGAACGAAATTAGTTCACCTCGCTCACTTTTCGCGCCAGTCAGTTAGCTTCTCCCAGCGAACTCCGCCGCTAGGGTTCTTCTCCGGCGCAACCTCCGCCGCCACCCGTCTCCGATTGCCATGGCTCCACCTTCTCCCGCCACCCCTAAGGTCGCTAAGAGTGGGAAGGAGTGGATGAAGTCCATTACGACACAGAAGCTGGTCTCCCTTAGTGTGCTCCCCTTCGAAGGATTTGTGTCTTGGCGCGCCGCCGCCCGCGAATCCTGCTTAGTGTGCTCAGACGATGTAGTAGTCTTCGAATCCTTCTTTCTCCGCGGCTTCGGCCTTCCCTGCTCTCCTTTCTTCCGCGGATTACTTCATTTCTATGGGATCGAGGTTTCGCATTTGAACCCCAATTCCATCTTCCAGATTGTGATTTTTACCCACGTTTGTGAGGCCTATTTGGGGATCGCTCCCCATTTCGACCTTTTCAGATATCTTTTCCTTCTCAAGCCTTTTCCCAACAAGAATTCTCCCAAGGCCGCTGGCGGCGCGGGGTTTCAGTTGCGGGAAGGAGTCCGAAAGCATTATTTCAATCTTCCTTTGAGAACCTCCAATAAGGGCTGGCACTCGGAATGGTTCTACTGTGCCAACTCTCCTCCGGCCCTCCCTTCCTTCTCCAGCGAGTGCCCCACTGTCCATCCCTCCTGGTCCTCTCTTCTCGCCGATGACGAGGGAGGCCAAGTAAAGGAACTTCTTGTTCTTCTCCACAGAGCCAAGTCTGCTGAGTTGACCGGCATTGGGGTGGTTTGGAACTACACCCAGCGCCGTATCCA